>JAPYYV010010317.1:0-11739 GCA_030522625.1 Copidosoma aretas
TCTTCCGACCGCGGGGATCGGGACTGATCGTTTTTCGCTGATTTCGTGGCCGCGGGTCGACGGAAAGGACCTGAGGAGAGGAAGGGGAGCGGAGAGAGGATCCGGGTGAGTTTGGGATATTACGTTTCGCGCGTTGCTCGTTTGGAGGAAGAGGGGGTGGAAAGAGGAAAACAAAACCTGCGAAAAGTACTGTTGTTCCGGTACTCTGAATCGGTGATACGGTTTGTCCAGAGATTTTCCAACGTTTCCAGTCTTATCTTTGCACCGCGAAGAACAGACGGTTTTACCGTATTGCAAATTTTCAAACGCCTTGGAAATACAATTATATTTACAAAAATACAAAGTACTTGTTATTTTTGTCTTGAGGAAGTTTTGTTGATTACGGGAATGTGAAAAAATAAAAAGGAGCGAAAACAAATTTTTCGGCCTCAATGACGCATAACATAAAAATAAAAAAAAAAAAAAAAAAAACCTGTACGTGCGTAAACGGTAAAAAGTACTTTACTGCTGTTCTATAGACCCTTAAAGTTCAGTTGGAAACAGTAAAACCAGCACCAGTTTTCACTGTCAACGTTGTAATGTTTAAGTTTTTTTTTTTCCTCTGAGCGTGCCACTAACGGAGTACAATCTCCATCAACGCGGTCAAGCAGGCAATGTAATTAGATAAACTGAGGAATAAAGTTGATCATTTTTGAGTAATCCAATTATTAATTCGATTGAGGTAATTAATTTGACTTGTTACTAGTGTACGTTACAGACTTGTTTGGAGGGAGAATCATAGTAATTTCTCATGTGCTAGCACGATCAACTTTATTCCTAAAATTTTTTTACATTATTTGCTACTATTTACGGAAAATAACAAACATATTTTACTTTATATGAATTAAAATCGGCCGAGATTAAAAATAATATTCTAGCAAGGCAGATGATACGAAAGTTAGTACTATGCCACGCGAGGAATAAGTATTATTTGTATATTTGATGGATCACGAGGAAGAATATCTGGTAAACCCAAGAAAAAAATGGTTACGAAGTCTGTAAATTGTTAATGTTTTTAGGTTTAATCGTTATTAAAAATAGAGGAAATATAGTGATAAGCCCTACCGTTTTATTTCGTTGATTCGATAAAATTATCATGCTTTTCATTGAACAAATAATTTCATTTCCGATTTCTGATATTAAAATTGCTAAATAATACTTGAGGATTCAAACAATTATTACCAGCATTGAAATCACTGAATTCAATATTTATAAAAAAATATAACAAAAATCAGATATGACGTAAAAGATTGTTTAATTAAAAAGTTGATATTTGCTGTGGAAATCGTCCACAAGTTTTGATTAGCAAGTTGGTGACTGTAATCGCAAAATGTTTATTCTAAAATTTTCCTCTAGTCTGATTTTGATAATTAAATTTTGTACTTGAATCAAACTACAATAAAATCACAAGTTTTCTTAATTTCTCCAGCAAAAAAAAAAAAGATAAATCTTATTTAAAGCTACAATACAACAATCAAACACGTATTATGAAATACAGCACTGTTTCACCTTTGATACCAGCAAAACGTGAATAACCAGAATGTAAAAATATCCTTCAGCCACGATAAAATATTTTAAAATATCCGGGTGTTAACTTTACGCAGATAATAAATTATCTACTTTATAAATAAACCAAGACTATTGAAATGAATAATGACAATTATCACTGAGAATTAAAACAACTAACCGATACTAAAAGCAATTTGTTCCAAAAAACACGATAACAAGCATACTTTACGCAGTACCTACACTTAATTCACTCAATTACATTTCTTTTTCATGTTCCTCGATTATTATACATCGTTCCTTTCTTCGGAGACAAAAACTCGAGTTCACATCGCACTATCGCAAGATCTTCAAAAAGATGTTTCCTCTCTTTAGTAAATAACATTGCCTCAATCATCATTCAATGCAATTATCAATGACGGCGTTAACCGTCACACTTTCTTCGAGCGACCGCATTTCAAAACCACTTTATCCACATCGTCACACTAAACAAAATTGTTCATTTGTCACGTTTCCCTCGAGTGATCGCGTCGTACGTTCAGTTGAAGCTCGAAGCTAATATATTTCACAATCACTCGCCACATCGGAATCGTTACAACAAATCGCTCTATAACGACGGCCCTTCGGTTGAAAATTTTCCAATTTTCTCCCCCTTACTATGTTATCGTGCAACCCAAAAATTCGAGCTAGTCACTACAGCGATACCCTCGATTTTTGTGGAGAACCACTTGGGACGGACGAGTGTTCTAATCCAAAGGATCCACCGTCAATCCAATCTACTTTACACGGAGAAACGCATCGAAATGATTTTCTTCGTGAAACTACGGTACTATTGGGCAATTTTTACGGGTAAAAATCTACCCTGAAAAACGTATAATAAATCAGGGTTAAAATTACAGTAATAACTGTCATGGCGTCCCAACGTTACTAATCACGATTAAAGATTCGAACTCCAAAATAATGCTAAACATCGTCTGATGACACAAACTTTGTGCACGAAATTTTTATGGACCAAAAAAACCTACACGATTCTCGATTGAATTATTGAACCACACAAACAAATTGTACAACTATATTTTACGAGCAATAAATTTTCGTACTCCGAACAGAATATTTGTGCGAAGATTATACGCTTGTCTTCTGTATTTTTGTGCACGAAAAATTACGTAAAATTCACACCTAATTTAAATACACGAAACTTTAAAGCACATATCTTTCACGGCAACAATCACCCTTTCCCCCCGTGTAACGTGCGCGCGGCTGGGTGGAAAAAAAAAAAAGTTAAATTCCGAGCTTGCGAAAATCTCGCCGAGATACCGCCTACGGCGGTACCCCCCGATTCTCGCGTCACGCCCGAACGCAATCGGCCGCGCGAGCATCTCTCTCCCCCTCCTTATCCCCCGAATGCCGCGCATACCCTGCGACACGACACTTCGGCACAGTGTGTGATAAGCCAAGTATACACAACCACCCACGCATCCGACGCGGGGCCAAAGCGGCTCTCGCGCGCGACAGCTATACATAGGCCATATTTTTTTTTTTTCTTCCCCCGCATCTGCCGCGACGGTGATTCGTATAATATACATGTATATACGTATCGTGATGCCTACAGAGCGCAAAAGAGGCCGATGATTCGGAGGCCTTTTCGGTGCTGGCGCCAATGGCACTGCGTGGCACTTATGCAGGCGCCGGCTGCGCGTTTGGCGGTGGATTTTTGTTGTTGTTTTTTTTTGCAGTCAGAGTCGTGGTTTTCTCGGACTGCAGGCGGCTTGTCTCACTCTTGGGGAAAAGTGCGGTTTTCGTTTTCGGAGAGCTGCAGGGTACGAGTATTTTTGGGTTTTCAGCCGACGAAAAACGAGGAAAAACTTATAGTACAGCGCGGAGACGTCATCAGCGCGATTCGCGTGGATATGCGCTTGGTTGCACAAATCGCGACGCTCCGCGCGGCTCGCAGGCTCAAAGTTCGCGAAAACTTTTTTGCGCTTCCTCTCTCGCCGTCGCGTCTGCGTGTTTTTCAGTTGTTTTAATGAGGAAAAATTCAGGCGCCGCCGCGAGTTATTTCTGTTCGTAGTACGTGCGTATTACGCATACTTGTATTTCCTTTCGGAGCGATTTATATTGCAGCGTAAAAATCTAAATTTGATACCAGCGGGTGGTGGTCGACGGCGAGATTTGACGATAAATCAAGGGGCTGGCGCGAAATGAATGAGACATTCGAAAAATGCCGCTCGAAACGACGCCTACTCGGATACTGACGGTGTGTGTTTTAAATAGAACCTATTAAAATCGGTAGATCTTTTATTTGTCACGGGCAGTTGCTGTATCAAGTGGTCGTGAAATGTTGAGATTTCGTTGCTTATTTTTTCGGCAAAAGTTTTCCTTCGAAAAATATGAGCTTCATGGGCGGATCGAAGGGAGTAAACATTTTTTCTGTAAAATACAACTGGATCCCACATTTACGTGTACAAGTGTAGTCTCTAATTATCGTGATTTTAAATTTAATTTTTACGACTCGATTTCATGGTTCATGTGTAATTTTACTATTAGTAGTGTGTATATATGCAACATTGAACATTCATACAATCAAACATTGGCAGAAAAAACCATTGTCACTAATTTTGGATTAATTACCGCAACTAATTATAGTTAATTAATTTAAAGAACGAACTTGGTAAGTATAGTAAGTAAATAAATAATGGTTGTAAATATTTAGTGTTAAAATAGTTAAGCTCTCGTTAGAGGACTCTAATTTGCTTGTCAAGATTTTAATAAGCACGAAAAATAATTGTTGGCTGTATCAAGCAACTAAAATTAAATTACAAACGCTGTTTATCTAGATAGATGGACACATACATAATTTTGATTCATACGATTTGTACAAACGTGCAATTAAATTACATGTTGGTGAAATCATAGTTTTCATCTAGATGGAGGTATAACTTTTTTCATCCTATTTTTCTACCATGAGCCACTAATGCCCGTAATTATTTTTCAAAAATGAAAATCAATTGTTAATTTTACAATCCACCAAACTAGTTTCGCGCAAATGATTTTCAAGTATATTCGCAGTCAAGCAAACAATGTTTCCCCAAGTGGTGTTTCTGATGTGTGCATTGGCTCGCAGCGGTTCCAAGTCATTTCAGAGCTTGACTGACGAACCGGGAGAATAATACCCTACCCGAGCTCCTTGTCAACTATTGCAATGATGATGAACACTGCTCGTAAAAAACGTTCACCAGTTTCTAGCACACTCTTATGGGACGATTCGCAGCATTCGCTCTTCTCTCTCGCAACCGAATGACCTATGCCGGAACTCGATTATATCACCGGTGGACGGTTCGAACGCCGTGCCATTGGCTTCGGAAAAAAAACAAAAAAAGCTTCGGCTATTCTTCCCGCCCTCGACGACAATGGCTCATCACAAAATTGACGCTTTCAGACGACTCGAGCGAACGAGCGGCCGCAGAGCAGAGTCGGAGACACGCGACATGCCACCGAGCCGCGCGTACCACCTCGTCCTCGTCGGCGCGGCGCTCCTGCTCCGGGCGAGCCGCTGCGACGGCGCTCCGGCGCGGCAGGACGAGAACGACGCGCCCGCGGGCTACCTCCTCGGCCCGGCCTGCGACCCGGCGACCGGCCGCTGCTGGGACGCGCTGCCGGCGGTCGCCGGCGCGCGCGACAACTACGTCGGCGAGCGGGACGAGCTCTACGACAGGTACGTTGTATACGCTGGTCTGCCCGCGAGAAATTTCGTCGTTCAACGTGTTCGATTCTGAACGGACTGTGCATTTGTAAAAGTACGCGAATTTCTAGCTATCCAGCCCATACTTTGTGCGCAAGATACAACGATCTCGTCGACAATTGTGAACACCTGTTTCGCGTAATTTTCACAGATATAATGCGTGCAAGATAGCAAATCACACGAAATGTCTAGCCGCGCAGAGTCTCGTACGAGAAATCGACATTTCTTTTTTTTTTTTTTTTTACTTTTTGCGAAGACATTCGCATGGAAATAACGTAGCGATTCGGATGAAATTGCAATAATTGATGCAAGAATCCTCAAAGATTGTTTTCGTGCCGAGATTTTTTCGATTCAGCGCTCGTTCGTTCGGATGTCAACAATTTGCAAGCATAACACCAGATAAACTTCTTCCTTAAAAACAAACGCGTGTGTCTCCCATCGCCGCTTCCTCGTGCACCGATCCAGTAATGCAACGAAGAATTCTCACGCTCCTGTTTTTGAAATCCCAGCGTATTTTTCGTTCGCAGCAAGTGAACATAAAGCGCGTAAAATTTGGTCAAGGCCTCTGCGGGGCGTATTATTTCGGGGCGCGACAATGATCGCCGGCGGGTTCTTTATCGGTGTCTAATTTTAGGCCAGCTGCTGTTGATTTTGGAAACGGAACGCAGGAGAGCTTCCTGCTTATTGGCGTTGACAAAAACTTCGGGTGATATCATCCGACTGAACTTTGGAGCGTTTGATGAGACTGTATTGCACTAACGGTGTTGTCTCAAAAGCTTATTTTACTAGTATAGTTCCCTAAAGATGAAAGGAATATTGACCAAAGTCTTTTACTTGATCAGGTGCATGGGATACGTTTAGATCAGGTATATGAAAAAGTAAGACTATTGGAAATGAATAAGAAGTTACTTCAAGAGGATTAAAATGTTTTCATAGCTATGATTATTTAATTTTTTTCTTGGAAAATAAGTAAAGGGAGTGGGAGATTAAAAAAGTAATGCTCCGAAACGAAATTAGTGTACAATCTTTGGGTGTACTCTATCCAGCGAACAGTAAGAGCGTTGCATTCAAATTTTTTAGTTACATACTCAGACCTAAAAGCTTCTTCAAATGATAATGGCGCCATCATACTAGGAATCCCCGTATGAGCCTCAAACTTTGCGATTTAATTTATAAAATTTCAATATGTCATAGTTAGGCATAACAAAATAAAGAAGGTACAGGATTTTTTTTTTTCAATCCGTCGAAAACGTATTTTTACCGTGACCCCTTCAACTCGAAAAACAATCAAACCATCGCGCAGTTCGAGCCTTTTCTCGAAAAATTCTTAAAAAAAAAAAAAAAAAAAAAAAAAAAAAAAAAAAGAGCACAAAAATTAAAGCTCCGAGCGCGAGCAAAACGTGGTGGAGTTTCCCCCGGTGCACCGTAACGTACGAAGAGTAGGTCATCGTCGTTGTAAAGCTCGAGAAAGGGGCTCGACTCGCGTCATCATCCCCATAATCGAATAAAAGCCGTAGGTGTGCGCATACTTACAACTCGTGTACAATCCGAGCACACGTTGTACCGATTGGAAAGTCGCGACACTCGCGACGGCATGTAACATATCAGGTGTATAGACCCTCTCGCGGGCCTACGTCGGATGGCAATTAAGAGTCGGCCTTGGACGTTGGCTCTGATCCGGACATCCGGTATGTACAGGTCGGTTTATACGAACTCTCGAGCGGCGCGTATAGTATACGTTGCTTTTCATTCACGCGCTTATTTTCTCCCTCCTGATTCACGGAACGGTCGAGTCGTTGTTGTCGCGCGCGGAAACGAAACCGCGGCGTCGGAATATATACACGGGCAATCGAACGGACGAGGGAAACTTTTTCGTTCGCGTCGTGACGACGGTTTCACGCGTCCAATACTATATTCGCCAGTGACTCAGTTTTGGGAGGAAAGGGGGTCCTTTGCATCGGGGGGGTTTTTTTTTCTCTCGGCTCGCGCGCCGGGATTGTGCGTCGTGGGAAATATGAAAATGAGAAGCCGAATCTCTTGCAGGCTCTTGCACGCACTGATATGTATAACGATGCTTTTGTCATCGGGGCAAAAAGTTTTATACGCAACGTGCACGATTATCGTTGTATATGCAAACAAAATTTTAACTTTCGATTCTAAAAGATCGAATAAACAAATTGGTCGTGGTAAATCGATTTTCCAGGGAAAGTTCAAAGTACTGTTCGTCGTTTGGAGGGCTAAAATGCCATGACATTGGGGAAGAAAATTTCGAGCACAAAAAGGTGTATTTTTCCAGAGATCCATAACTATCGTATTTGCGGATCAAGATCTAAAAAACAGTTTGATTTTCTCCACGCGTATGTAGAAATTAAATTTGCAAAATATTTGCATTCGTACGGTACAGCGGCTGGTAATTTTTTTCCCCCTTTTGTAAGACCTCTTCCACCGCAAACAACAACGTTTTAATAAAAGATAATATGATCAAAATGTATTTACTCCGAAAAATAAACCATCCCCGTGCGCGGTCGCACACACTTTGCTCCGGTGCAAGATTACAAAGCAAAAGCCAGTCGTACGCGTAAAACGGCACTACAAACGACGGACCAACAAAAATGTTCCAGAACGCAACCGATACACGTGCGAGCCGCCGATCGGGCGCTGGACGCGCTTCGGGGACAACAGCTGCCGGCCTATCCCGCGGATTACGCGGGCGGTCTCAGAGGCCCGAGCAGAGCCAGACACTCCAAGAAGGATATGTTCATGTCGCGCGGCTGGGGCGCCGGGGGCATGCCCTTTTCCGTGCTCTACATGAAGCCCCGGGCTAACAACCACTCGTCGTCGTCGTCCGGTGAGTTTTTCTCGAATCAAACGACTGGAATTCGCCGTGTGCGCCAGATATTATTTTGAAAGCTCGTTTCGTTCGGTGCAATCAAGGGGGCACTATGAGAGTTGATCGACCATGTGGTATAGTTTCGAGCAAATATTCCAATGCCAGCTTGAAATCATTTATGTTGCTGCGAAAATTAGATTTTTAATCATCAAATTAAACACTTTTTCGGATTGTTGTTGAGACACTTGTTGAAAATTTTACCAGTTGGTACATCAAGAATTAATCTGATGAGTGATCCGTGAGATTTGAATAATATTGGTACAACTGAAAAGACCACTTCTCGGTAAAGTTGTAAATTGCCGATCAACAAGTAAATTATCTACGCCGCTTGAACTTTGGCTAAATGTTTTAATGAATCCATGCATCTTTCAACAGCTTCGATTCAGGGGGAGACGAACAAAAATGGAGAATCGGGGACTAAAAAACACGAAGCCGACTCTCCCGCGCCAGTGGCGCCGACGACCGAACGGCCGAGTCCGTCCAACGGTAGGCTGGCTTTGAAGAACAACAGCAACAGCTCGGGACAGCCCAGACGCCACTATTCCATCATACCTCAGCTCTTTATATCCTACGGCTGGGGGCCGGCGGGAAAGTAAAATCACGAGACGCAAATGAAAATTAAGAAGTTCTTGTGCACGGTAATAAAATGAAGGAACTCGACTTTCTTTCGACTACTGTATTTATATGTATGTATATGTGTGTATACTTTCGTGCCAAAGGGGCTGACTGATTTGAAAGACACGAGCATTTCGTGTTGAATAATCTCTTGGATACTTGACAGATCGGTGTGCGAGCTTGCCGGGAAGGTTGCAAAAAATGTCTTTGTCATTGAAAATGGATTTTTTTTTTCATTGCAGAGGAATGAAAAATTCAGTTTGATAGTTATTGAGGTGATAATATAATCAACGATGTGATAAATATTTGACGATGGTACTGTACTATTTCAGTGGATTTCTGTATGCCCAGTTATGATAGCTGGGAATGGAGATTAAAATTGTGTACCAGACGATGTCTTGGCTACTAAAGAAAAAAAAAGTCGTCAATAAATGTATTAGCTGATTATTTATAAGCTGTTGAGTGTTGAGCTTTGAACCGATGAGTTATCATCGTAAATCGTTAAATACTATAGAAAGTGATTTTTTATTCATAATTTTTGTGTAAATGGAATGGAGTATCACTTGTAAAAATAGATGCACTACACTTAGCGATCGGGAGATACTTGGTATTATACTATCAGTCTCTCTGAGTATCAACATTACAGTATTCCTCATGTTGGCGTAGAAGTATTTAAATAAATATATTTAATTAACAGTTAATCATTAGACGCATCCAAAACATACTTTATTCATTTTTCAAACCTATTATTATTATTATTATTATTATTATTATATTCTTATTTTCATCATTATTAACGTATATAGTTGTGTATTATGTTATGTTCATGAAGATTTTGATACTTTTATTATTTATTTAATAAAACGCATATGATGTGATTTATAAACACTATTATAAACTTTACCAACAGATGTCATTGTGAACTACTGCAGATTTTTCAAAGATTTACGTATACTAATTTTTCTATATTTTTATTCAATAACGTTTCAGAAATTCAACTTAAGGATCTAAAGTTTTTATAATGCTGGTCCTACAGTTGTTTTTGAAAATGTGCGGTATAGTATTTGTAACTCATTCATGTTTCATAAATTTTGTACTTAATTTCAAACATTAGTCTTAGATTCATTCTAAAATATTAAATTATACAGCATTGTATAAAAATACTATGGATTAAAAAACCCTAGATCACACAATTTCTAGACATTAGAAATAACTAAATAAAACGTTTCTTTAAGATAAATTAGAGCAACATTAATTCCCACTCACCATTCATTTCCTTCATAGCTCTAATGAAGTCTTGAGGATCTTTATAAGATACAAATCCAAAGCCCTTAGTTTTATTTGTTCTCTTGTCACGGATCACTTTGGCTCTTTGGAAACTGGAGTACTTGCTAAAAACACGAACAAGCATTTCATCGGTAACATCGTTGCCCAGATCACCGCAGAATATTCTAAAATCATCGTCATCCCAGTCCATCAATGAAGGATCCTCCCAAGTCTGTCCACCAGCCATTCTGATGACTTTTTTGTTCTTTTTACCTTTACCTTTTGGATGCGACTCTTCAGCATTAGCGTTTGCCATGATTGAACTAGCTTTTCCTTGACTAATAGCCAGCTCTGCTGCAGTACTGACACCTTTTGCTTTTGGTTTTTTCTTCGAATCATCTTCTGGTATTTTGGTATTTATAATTTTTTCAATTATTTCTGGATGGATGATTGGTGCTGCCGGAGTTGGTTCATAAGTTTTAGTTGGTGCAGTCACAGTTGTATCAATCAAGTTTGGTACGTAAGGTGTGGATATTTGTGCTGGAGATGAGTAAGTTGTAACGGAAGGTACTGCACCTACAAAAAGTTATTTTAAACAAAACACAATGTATTTTGAAAAAAAATATACATTAGCAAAATGTACAAAATGATTCTCCTTACTTTGTCTGGCAACTTGAGCTGGTACCAATAAAGGTGGTGGTGGAGGTGGTGGTGGAGGAGGAGGAGGAGGAAATCCTAACATAGGTGGGAAGGCTAAGGAAGCAGCTGCTGCTACTACAATAGGCGATGGCTCGTGCTGCTCCAACTGTCTAGCTACGGTATTATAAGTATTGGCTCCAATGACAGGTCTCATTGCTGTTATCACCTGTCCTCCAATTTCAGCCTCAAATCTGCAATTGTAAAGAAATTTTAATGTCAAAAGACAGAATACAATTACACACAACAGCCAGCATTTAATTCATATTTTTGGAGTTCAAATAAGATGGTATGGTTGAGGTTATACATCCTTACCGACTCATTTCATCCTCCATCTGCTTCATTTTGACGTTTGTGTCCATGGTTCTTAAGGAGACAAATCAACAAGGACTCTAAGCAAAAAAACTTATTTACACCTAACTCAGACTTTTAATGAAAATACCAAAAAGTCGGAGTGACACTTCCCATTACTTTCTGGTCTCTCTTGCTCTCTCCACTTTGATGAAAAATAGCTTTCCTCTTTACAAAACGTTATTGCAATAAGTTATACTTGAATGGTGCGATGTAAACACCACTTGTACACAAAGTGTCGTCACCTTGTTTTCTTGGAAAGAATATACCTACTTTTATTTAAACATGTCAGTTTTGGAGCATTAGATGATGCCAATACAAATAGGTAATCTAACTAACCTGCAATTTTTAATGTGCATCCATGCCAGAGAATATAGAACATATATCTCCTCTATATATAGAATAGGCTCCGTGTACTGGCGTCTGGCGTGTTGGGATCCCAAAACGTCACGTGACCTCTCGAACAAACCTATGGCAGAGGTCTCCCGAACAGAAATCTGTTGAGGATACCTCCTCAGATCAGGAGGGCCTCTGTACTGTAGGATACCTACAGAGGGCCTACGGAGGCAATGTAACGGTTTTTACTGGAGGCCCTCCTTAGGTATCCTCAATAGCCTAGCCTTACCTTTGTGGA
>JAPYYV010010318.1:0-11403 GCA_030522625.1 Copidosoma aretas
AAAACAGTCGACAAACGTAACAAACTGCAGATAATCAATTTTCTCCCCGTTGCAGGAAATACTTTGATCCCAAGACGGATGGCTTCTTCGACGAGTTTGGGTACGACAAGGGACAATACGGCGCCTACAGGGAGAGCTCGGGTAATCACAACTATTTGTCCTGTACTCCGTGCGCGGGTGCATTTAAATCGATTATCTTCACGCCGTCGTCGCGAATTCGCAGGATTTTCAGATCTGAGGAACAACGTGCCCGGCGAGCCCGGGGTCGACTATCCAGCTCTGCTGAAGATCCCAAGGACGTCGTTCGCGTGCTACGGCCGGGACCACGGTAATGTACACCAGCCGACGTTGTATCCTCATCTTTCTTCTCATCTTCGCTCCTCTATCTTTTTTTTTCGCAAGACACCGGCGAGACGACTGCTGCGGTGCGATGTATACTCGGTTGAGAAATGTCTCGATAGCGGTATTAGGGGCGTTTGATTTTTTCCTTTCCAACTGTAGTCGTCTTCGACGGGGCTAATTTGCAGTGGGTTTCTATATTAGTCGCCGGAGACGAATAAAAAGAGAGGTCGGTTGGAATTGTCAGCGTCGCCTTGGTCGTGGAAGAATTTGATTATTCTCGTGTTTTTGGTCGATCGACTGAGGTGCTGTTGATTATTTTCCAGAATCCGTAATCGATAGAACGTTCGTTTTATTGGCTCTAATTTAGTACGTGTGTGCTGTTTTTTTTTTGTTTTTTTGTTTTTTTCATGTTTTTTTGTTGACATGATTTTATACCCCGTTAGTTGGGAATACCGCGCCTGAAACTAACTCCAGCAAAACATCACGAAAGAAGTTGGCCGAATTTTCAGATCGCACGAGAGTTAAATGAAAGGGAAACGAACGAGGGGATTTTTATCGAGGCGCACTGCAACGCTAACGAGCACACTCGCGCGATAAGTATGTGTTAATTGACGGTAGCCGCGACTGCCAGGATATAAGAAATCCCTTTCTCCCGCGGCGACCACATAAACGCACGTTTTTACACGCCAGATTAGGATCGAGTATACGCGCGTAATGGAAACAATGACCCGCAACATTTTCCAGAAAAGGGAAAAGTCACTCGCACACGACTCTCGAAAATTTTAACGATCATCGCGCGGGCCTTTTTCAAACACTTTTATTGTCTTCATCACGAGAACGAAAGTTTAAATGGAAGACGGTAGGAGCTCCAACGAAGCGTAAGTCGACGATTAATTTGCTATATATCGCGTTATTTGCCGCCGAGTTGAATCAGATGGGGGGATCTCTTAGGAAGATCGAAAAATCGTCGCTCTAATGGTCCACCCAACTGCCAGATTTATTACGAAATGAATTTTTACGGGATTGCCTAATTGTAGAGTAAGTAGTCGAAACCTGTACATATGTACATCGGAGTCCCGTCCGTGACTGTATAGGTGTTTCGCAAAATAATGACGTCTCATCCGTTGAAGAGTCCATACCCTACCTGGTTATTAAAAGAAATCTCTTTCTGAATGCGAAATCGAACGCTCGAAAATTTTGGGCCCGGTGCCAAGGATATCCCGCGTCTTATGTACGTACGCGATTATAATGTATGTATTTAATTTGTAAACATCATGCAACCGCGAGCGTTGAAATTTTTGTTGTTCGCGCACTGTATGGATCTTGTTTCGCGTTAGGAATTTTCGGGTGCTTGTTGGCAGGTATGTTAGCCAATAAGCGCCCGAGATATTCTACATAAATGCTGTTTGGATACTTCTTTTCGTTTTTTATTTGCAAGCGCACATTTTTGAGAAATTAATTTGTCGCTGCATTGGCAAATACATGATTTACAATGTTGCGCTTTTACGCTTATTGTTTCGATTAACTTCACGGGTATAATGTATCAAGTCCTTTCAACCGACTCATAAAACTCGCTTTATTTCGCATCATCGACACAATAAAAATTGTAATACGGGCTCCAAACTAATGTATTCGTTTAAGAGCATCGATTCGCGTCGAGAAACAATATAATCACGTTCATCGCATTAAATGAAATTTCAACGACATCGCGGAGAGCGCGAAACACGTTTTTCGCGTAGGAGTCGACAGCGCGGTGGTTGATACTATGTAAATGATGAAAAAAAAAAAAATAGGGGGAGTAGGAAAACACATTTTACTTTTAAACAAAGCAATTTCAAAGGGAGAGACGATGCCCGAAGCCGATTGTAAAGCAGAGGAGACATCGGGAGACGCCAGTCGTGCGGTGTCGTTGTATTATAATGCCTATAAGTACACACTACACATTATAGAGTGATGTATATAAGGTACGGGCACGGCACACGTACCAGTCGCTTTGACTACCTCGTACCTATATTATTGCCCACTCGAACCTTTCCCTTTTCAGTCATGATTGAGCGATCCCCGGGCTCTCGGTTTGATCGGTGATAAAAAACGATTTTTTTTTTTTCTCTTCTCACTGTTCATTTTTCAATCCTCAGGGCGACTGTCAAATGTGTGTGCGCGTGCAATGGGTTTTGTTGTAGGCTTCTTTCGCGATTTTTCATCGACACGGCTTTGTTTTTTTTTTTTTTTTTTCCTCTTCATTGTCAGTATATTTTTTTCCTCTTCATTGTCAGTATAACGTCAGCCAGAGCTATTCGACGAGCGTCTCTTGCTGCATTGAGTGAGGGATAAATTGATTCGATTGTGGGCTCGTTATGGGTGCATCGGTTCTACCAGTTTTATGTTAAAATTCATCGATCTGTAGTACACGTATTTTATTTAATACATTGAATTTGCTCGGAGCTTATCATTACGTTCGATTTCTTCACAGCAATAGTACCAAGATTTTTATGTAGCTACTATACAGTGGTTGTTGAATGTATTGTGCAATGAGCAAATGTAATTGCATGCTTTTTTAATTTGGATGAAAAAAAAAAAATCTCGAGCGAATAGTGTTTCAAGTACTCAATTACTGTTAAGAATTTGAATAACTAAAAATTATTTCTCCGGTGAATGAACACGAGACACTCCGTGCAATGATGAAAAAAAAATTCTCATTTCAACAGGCTACTACGCAGACGAAGAGACGGGCTGCCAATTATTCCACTTGTGCGACTCAGGTTACACAAGCTCCTTCCTCTGTCCGGTGGGCTCGCTGTTCAGCCAGCGTCTTCTCACCTGCGACTGGTGGTCCAAAGTTTCGTGCTCTCAGAGCCAGCAGTTTTACAACCTTCAAGGCCACGCGAACGAAGAAATGGCACGCGAACCTGACCAGGACAGCGAACTATCCGCTCCGGTTGTGGTACATGCCAACCACCTCGAACACGGGTACAGAGGCAAACATAGGTATCATGCTCGTGTTCAGCAGCCGGTCAAAAATTACAACAGAAACGAGGCTCTAAATGAACAAGGGAGCGCGGACTCGCAGATGAAGCCTTTGGCCATCCAAAGAAATCGGGGTCGAGGATTCCCGACGTACGAGCTAATATATATATCTTGTGAATTAAAATTTGTTGTTTTTTGCTAACACACTCTCATTTTACAGGACCAAAAACACAGTTCGTTACACGCCTTCTGAAGAAGTCCCGTCAACGGAACCAAGCGTGAAATCGACTACGAGAGTATCCTCTGTGTCAGAAGAAGGACATAATATTGCGATCTCATCGTCAGCCCGGCCGTTCAAAACATTTTTAGCACCCCGTGAAGAAGTATCAACGATGACAGCATCATCTCCACCTACTTCTGATAATAATTTCGAGGCGAAGGTAAACAGCCACTCTACCCCCGAAAATGAAGATATGGAACCCAAAGAGAGTATCAGTCTGGTCAAGTCGCACGCTGAACGAGAGCTTGAGAAAGAGACCGGACAAGCGGTGACCACTAAAATTGGTGAAGAGATGCTTGAACTAACGACGTTAGAAACAGTGTCGGAAAATTCGCCGGAAGTTTCTGAGGCGATCGTTACGACTCTTACGCCTCCGCATGATGAAAGTATCGATGCTGGAGAAAGTATTAATGAAATCCAATCCAAAGCCGAGGAAAAACTGCAACTCTTGGACAAAGAAAATGAATTGGTCACCGAAAACTTTAAAACCGAAGATATCGTGAAATTGATTGAAGAAAATGTTGTTACTACAACTGAACAACCTGAAAAATCGACACCCCCACCATCGTCCAACGAATCCACGGAAGCCATTACTGTCATTGCACCTTTAGAAAATAAAGAAGCACCGATAACTACAGCTCCAAGAAGGCAAGAAGTCCGTAAGATGTCTGGCTTTCTTATTAACGTTCAAGAAAAAAATACTTACGAAGGAACCACCCTATTTTTAGATGAAACAGTTCCACCTTTGGAAGAAACAAGTACTACTGAATCTCAAGAACTTACAAAATCATCAGAAGCCTTATCAACATCAAGCGACGTATCAACTGGTTCTACAGTTTCAGAAGAACAAAGTACTACGTCTCCGGCTGAAGTAAAAAAAGCTTTCGACGCAGTTGAAGAGAGCAACGCTCCCTTAGAAGTGACTATGGCATTAAATGCTGACGATTTCTCGTCAGCAGATATTCTGTATGAAAGAACTCCTCTACGTGAGAAACAGATAAATAAATTAGAGAAGTTTGAAAAAGTATCTCCTGAAGTGCACCGAGATTTGGTGACTGATCAGAATCAATTTCAAATGAGTCCTGCCCCGCGAGTACGAACTTACCAGAATATTCGATTCCATTACAATCGCGATGGTAATCAACAAAACCAGAAAAATGTTCAGCCTCAACCAGCAATTTCAACGACTTTCCGTAGCTACCAAGGACCAATTGTATCAACGACTACCCAAAGGCCGACAAGTCCTGCAAGTTTTCGACATATCTCCACAAACTCTAAAACTAGAGATTATCAAGAGGATAGCATTAGTTCTACGAGATATCAGATTGTGCCTTCAACTACACAAGCTTCTCAGTTGCGTTATAACAACGAACATGAACAAGGACAAAGACAATTACTATTACAAAATAACTTTAGAACTCCGAAAACCAATCATTTTTCATTCTCCACAACTGTAAACTATGGAACGAAAGATGATGAAATTGTTATAAAAAACCATCAAAATCAACCTAAAGAACCAGAAAAATTCAGCCATCCAACTACCCAAGCCAATCAAAATACCCGTACCATAAACAATCAAACTCAATTACGTAATTGGTCGGAAAATTATCAAGGTCGTCATGTGAACTATCAAACGTTCAACCATCCAGAAGTTTTGGTCACGAGTAAACCAAAAGAACAACGAACTTTTGAAGACCGGCCTCGAATTTTTGATATTTATCAGACAACTCCAAATTACGTGAAACCACAAAGTACCGAAGGAGCTCGTGTGCTAACTCAAAAAAATGCGGGAATCGATAATTACGACTACCAGAACTATGATAACACTGAAGATATCGACACCAATATTTTCGAAGATTTTGGGGCAAAAATTAACTCAAACAGTCATAATCACAGGAAGCTTATGAATAGTGTCACTGAGAAGCCAAAAGTAAGAGAAAGCACTGATCCGCAATCGCTAAATGTACAGTTGGAGGAAAACAAGGCTGCAAATTTTTTGTACACCATGAGTCAACTGGCTGACAGTGGCCGTGCACCAAGGCCCTTTGGGCATAACGAGGTTGGGCAACACTTTAATAATCAAGCTAATTTGAAGTACTCTAAGAGCATCCCACAACAAAATGCAAGAACAACTAATGTCAATCAAAATTTCAACAATTTTAGGCAACAGAGCAATAACTTCAACCAAGAACCATCGAGATTTGGCATTGGACAAGTTAACAACAATGCCAATGACAACGAGTACACAATAGAAGTCGATGAATTTGCCGCACCAAAATTCACTAAAACATTCAGGAAACCCACGGCCGAAGAACAAAATAGCAACATCTATTGGATTCTAAAAGATCAAAATCGTGACGAAGAGAAGAAATTCGAGTCAACCAACACTCAAGAGCGACAAGAAAAATATCCGATCAGCAAAAGCGTCTCTGAAGTCTCAGTTACTCCGGTGTACAGACTTCAAAATACTCCAGAAATAAACGTCCTCTCGCATAACCAGAATCACCAGTTCGTACAAGTTCCGCAACCAGACTTTAACGTGTACAATGTTGAAAATCTCCCAACCAATGATGAAAGTACTCAGGAACAAATTAATGTTCCGCAACAGCTAGAAAATTACTCTCCACAACAGTCACGAGTAGATACGCCAAATTATCTAAAACAACAAGACGGAAACAAAGAATTTTTTAATACTCAAGTAAAGCTTGAAGGCAACTTTCAGCCTATGATCCCAGCGCCAGTTTTAAACATCCAAAGTCAAGATGACAAAGTCAATGAGTCGACGAGTACGAGGAAAACTACAGTAGAAACCGAATTCATACCCTCGATAAGCTTCGACTTTGGCAGCGATCAGGGAAGGATGGAGTACCTCGATGCCGTTGAGAAGGGTATCGTCATGAGCGATGAGAGCTCGACAAAAATCAAAGGAGACAGCAATCTAGCAGCAAGTACAAATGTCGAGGTGAAAAATGAAGTAGAAATCAGCAGTAGTAGTAGTAACAGTAAGAGCGAAGAGACGAGTGATGTGATGAACAATTTCAAAGACACGTCTGATATAATGAAAGGCACCGAGTGATTGAGCATTGAAGCGATTTATATTGTATGGATTGTGTATTTTTGTATTGTCCAATATAAATAATTGTAAGTTTTTGTACTATTGTATATTATTTTACTTGTGAGATGTGAAAAGTGACTGGATGTGGATGTTTATTTCATAGATTGTAAATTATAATAAAAAAAGCGTGCGTTGAATAAAGAAAAAACAAACCATAGTTTTATTTTATTACTGCCTTTTCATTGTACGTTGCACTTTAGGCCTTTTTTCATATTGCGGATTTAAAGAAAACAAGCATACAAAAGTTCAACCCTTCCCGTAAAAGTATTGTTTGTTGTACAAAAATAACTGTAATTCTATTCTTCATTATCTTTATTGAACAAGTGTTATTTCACTCGACAATTAAATGCAAATGGTTATCGAACGTGTCATACCTTTAATCATCCAATCAAACAGATGTTTGTGCTTTACAAAAAACCCAATAATTGATGGAGATTAATGGAGGGATGAGAGTATAAAAAAAGCATGAAAAAGACTACATCGAGTCAAGTCGATGATTTTAGTCAGAAATACGTTCGATCATGGGTGGCTCGCTGTTTTTCCTCACTGCCTTTTTGGCTCATCTCTCCATCAACGGCAGTAAGAAAAAATTCCCACATCCCTAAAATAAAATTACTAAGAATGTATTGTTGATAGTATTATATACATTTTTAATCCAACGAATAATTAATTAATATCATTTTCAGTAGTATACTGAAGATGAAGAATAATACAAAGAACTTCTAATTTACCATTTGAGAAATCACTCGTCTAATAAAATAACAATTTAATTATTTTCCAAGTTCACGCGCTGGAAAGCGAGGCAATAGTCGGTGGCAAGATAGCTCCCCCCTGTACGTACAAATATCAGATATCGCTTATGCTGAACGGCACCCACATATGCGGCGGTGCCATCGTCGACGAGACCCACGTCGTGACTGCGGCTCATTGCGTACTCGAAAATGACGGTAGCGTCAGCAAGTACGAATTCACCGTTGTCGCAGGCGTCAATAATCTCGACAATCTGCACGTGACTTCGGCGATCAAATCAAAGTTGAGCAAAATATACATTCCCTCGAATTTTGAAATGACCCAAGCAGGTGCCGATATTGCCGTGTTAAAGGTGGGTAATATCCTGCATGTTTCAGAATTAGCGAATGAGGCCAAAAATTATAAATCCGAGTGTGCTCTGTATATGTTGTTTTCAGTTGGCAACTCCTCTGCCTTTGGGTACAAATCCGTGCTTAAACAAGATTCAGTTGCCCAAAGATAATAAGGGATACGTGGACAAAGAAGCTGTTGTCAGTGGTTACGGTTTGGTATCCAGTACCGATCGGAGAGTGCTTGGTTCCATACAAAAACAAGATATTTTCATCGACCCTCAGCTACATTTCCTCAAAACTCAAGTAATTACAAATGCCGAGTGCCGTGTAAAGTATTTGGTAAGCGAATATATAGGTTTCGTTTAAATGTATTTTTGTCAATTTTTACTTAATCTACATTCAATGCCAGCTGTACAAAATGAACAACATGAAGCAGGTGCCACTTGTTAAAATAAACGACTCATTTATCTGCGTTCGCGCCGTTCGTTCATCAAGTGATCCCCCTCGAGGCTCGTGTGCGGTGAGAATATATGCGTGTTTTATTTTTATTCCATATCATTTAATCATGTAAATATTAATAATATTTAGTGATCATCAAATAATTACAAACATGCTTTTAATTCAGGGTGATAGCGGTGGTCCGGTGGTCGTCGATGGCAATGTACTCGTAGGGGTCGTGGGATTCGGTCCCTTGAATTGCGACGAGTTCTATGTACCTGGAGCTCATGTGAGAGTTTCCAAGTTCCGGGAATTTATTGAAAGAGCCGCCCTCGACCACGAAGACTGCTTGACAACAACAACGACTATCAAAGGAACTGTTTATTGCATCGTGCAGCAACAAAATTAATGATCTGTTTTTTAATTATTGTTTATTAGGGTATCAATTTTGCGTGTATTATTCGTAAGTGAGAGCGTTTGTACAAAAATTAAATAATACCTGTGACAGGTAAAAATGAGAACTTGTCTCTTATCATGTAATCTGCTGAGCCAAAAATAATATTCTTATCACTAATGACGGTAAATGTTTTTGGCGAATAATTTTATGGATCAAATATTAGAATTCCCTAGCTACACTGTGAATATGCAAGACGAAAAAGTTTGAGTAAAATTTTAGCGTTCATCGTTTCGCTATGAACCGTCTGGTATACAATTAAAATGAGATATAAGTACCGCTGCCAATTAATTCAGTCAAAGTTTTCTTTTTATATTACTGACAATACATTCTTTACACATTTCTTTCTTTACATTAGTTATGGTTTGATTATTTTATGAATTATTCTATGAAGAATCAGGAAAATTGAATATACGCCCCTTGGATCCTACATTAAAAATCGGAATTTCTAATTTTTTTAAATGATTCGCAATTTTTTAATTGACCTTTCTTACCCAACTCTTGCAAGAATTATACTCGTAAAGAAAATAATTAGGCTTACAAGGTGTTTATTGATTTTCACGTAAATGTTGGATGGAAATGTACGAGGGGGAAGACGTTTGTGCTACCATGGATACCATGGATAGAACGAATTGAACGGTTCCAAGTGTCGTCTGATGCTTAATAATAACCTTATATTCAATCGTACTACTAATGTCGTAAGGTATATAAATTTTAAAAAATGTCTGAAGAAATGGATGAAAGAGATGTATCTACCATTGGTAGTTACATGGAAGGTGAATATGGAGAAGGAGGTGATTCGCTAAAGGAAGCCTACACTGAGCGTGCAAAAAGTGCGAAAAGTGCAACATCAGTTTCGTCAGATAGCGAGGATTACCGGTATTTCTTAATTTTTTTGGACTTGAATCAAATTTAAAAATTAATTACTATACACTACTATTAGCATGCTGTGGATCCAAGAAAAAATATTGAAGTTTCTTGGGCTAGACGACTCACACAAGCATTTCCACGAACTGATCAATGTAATCTAATGAAATATTTTAACACAAGTTGTATTTTGAATCAATCGAAAACGTTTGCTACAGAGAACTTGAAAATTCGTAGGCAAACGAACGTGAAATCGAAAAGAAGCTTTTGAAGTTTTTGAACACAGATACCTACGAGATCGACGATCTGAACTACAAGCAGGTGTTCTTTTACAAAACTTATAGAGATGAGATCGTGCAGGAAGAAGTCTCCATTTGGGAGGAAGGTACTGGTGTCTGAATTATTATATCACACGTAAATATCTTTGAAATTCCATTCGAGTATGAATTTGTTTAAACGAACGAAATGTAATTAGGTCGAGCAAAAATAGCTGCCATGGGGTCTTTCGCAGCTCAGGTTAAGGCGCAAAGATTAGTAAAAAGCGCGCCAGGTCATAATTATGCACGATTTAATCACCTACAGCACGAATAGCGCACTTTTTTGGTGTCTTGATCTTTGAACTCACACGCTTCACCGGCACAACTATATATGTTGACAATAAATGTATCCGTACCTTTTTTTCAACAATATTTTTCCTCCCACCGCGCAGACGAAAAGAGCAAGAAGAAACCGAGAAAGACGAAAAAGGGCAGGCCCAAGCTCGAGCGCAGCGAGTCGATAAGGACGGACGGCACGGCGGCGATCGACACGGCCCTGCGCTCCGACCGGTCGACCGGCGACGAGGCCGGGGAGGCCGGCTACGAGACCGAGTTCGAAGCCGAGGACGAGGACGAGTTCGGCGACGACGACGCCTTCGCCGTCCTCGTGCGCGACAAGAGCCAGCCGATCCTCCACAGCACTGCCTGTTGATACATATGCATAACTTTTCGCTATTCCCTTACCTCCGATCGATCGATCGAAAATGACTTGCGTCCACTGCCCCGCAGACCAGACCGAACGCTTCGTCCCTCCGCCCGGCGAGGAAGATAACTACATTCTGACCAGGGTGAGTGGCCCTCGATTTGAAGGGGAAAAAGAAAAAAAAAAAAAAAAAAAAAACAATGACACCGATCTCCCCCGCCCAGAAAGTCGTCGACCGCGTGGTGAGGATCCCGGTCCTGCACTGCCTGTTCGGCGAACTGGACGGCTCTGACCCCGAGCTGAACGAGCAGCGCCTGATCTACGTGATCCGGGCGGGCGACGACGCGATTCCGGCCTACGGCGCGCGGGACGAGTGCTGGGACGCGATGCCGCGCCACGTGATCGTCGGCTCGCTGCAGGGCCGCTTCCTGGACTCGATGAGCTACCTGCTGAAGAACGTCTTCCGGCCCCTGGCCGAGGCCCAGTTCCGGGATCCCGGGGCCGGTTTGGCCGAACGACGCCTGGACTCGGGCGACGGGCCCGCGGGGGCGGGGGAGTCCCCGAGGGACGCCGAGACGGGCAGGACCGAGTTCCTGGACCGGCTGACGAAGCTCATCGACTCGGTCGAGTGGTAACCAACGATTTTGCTCCTCGATGGACTTTCAAAATACCCCGATGTTAGCGCGCAGCGTCTTGAAAACGTTGAGGCGACAACGTTACTTCGACACATCCTCGTGACGTTTAAAAATGAGGTGGTGCAAGTAAACGTTGCGTCGCGATGATTGTTGGCAATGGTGTTAAAGTACCGTTTGATTTGCTCGCGTACGATTTTAAGACAGCTCAGTGCCCCGTGCAAAACCTCGTGTGCCCACCGTCGGCGAAAATAAATAGAAAAAGA
>JAPYYV010010318.1:11416-25691 GCA_030522625.1 Copidosoma aretas
AAAAAAACAATTGAATTGCACAGGTAAAAATTTAAAAAAAACAAAAGACCAAGAAAAAAAAAAAAGAACAAAAAAAAAGCAAAAAAAAAAAAAAAAAAAAAAAAAAAAAAAAAAAAAAAAAAAAAAAACAACGACCCCCAAGGACCAAGGAGCGCACGGAGGCGGACGCGCTGCTGACGGTCCCGGACGTGTTCGGCGCGATGGGCCCCGGGATCACGGACGCCGAACTGTCGAGGAACCGCCAGCTCGTCGAGAACCTCGAGTCCGTCGTCCTGTCCTGGGAGAAGCGGATCGAGAAGGTGCTGGAATCCCACGCGTCGAAGACGCCCTGGGGCCAGGGTCCCCTGGCCGAGCACGCGTACTGGCGCGAGCGCGAGGCCGGACTGTCGCCGCTCGTCGAGCAGCTGGGCTCACCGGCGGTGGTCAGGATCCTGCGGTGCCTCGATCTGGCCCAGTCGGCCATCGGCACCGGTTTCGGCTACTTTGGCGGAGAGCTCGGCGAGCGCTACGACGAGGCCAAGGAGAACGACAGGTTCCTCTCGACCGTCCTGAGATACTTCAAGGTAAAATATTATATATATGTATACGTATACATCCAAAAGTTTGACCGCGCGCAACGGAATTAACGCAATTGTCGCAGATAATGGAGGGCGACTCGTTCACGGCCGTCATGAACGCCATACCGTCGCTGTACGAGCACCTGCGTATCATCTGGACCCTGTCCAAGTACTACTCGACCGAGGAGCGCATGACCTCGCTGCTGGAGAGGGTGTCCTGGCAGTTGCGCCAGACCGTCGTGCGCAACATATCCATCAGGAAGCTGTTCGAGTGCGTGATTAGGGTACATCGTTATGTACCCTTCGAACCCGTATTATCATACATATCGATCCTCGATCCGCTTTTGGAGTTTTGGAGGATTAAATGTATGCGTCTCTCCGTTCGCCGCAGACAGCCCCTGGAGACGATACTCAAGAGAACCGACGGAGCCCACAGGATGCTGAGACTGTGGAAACAGGCGTACCTCGACACGCGCTCGGGCATCGAGCTGTCGGGCAAGGGCGTGCGCTGGGAGTTCGACCAGCGCAGGCTGTTCAAGGACACGGACTACCTGGCATCGGTGAGCCACTATGCAGTCGTCCAAATTCTCGAGGGATCATGATCAACGAGAACTTTGATCGACCCGGCGACTCCCTTGCAGTCGAGCGCCGACCTGCACGAGGTAGCCGGGGTCCTGCGCGACTTTTACAACATCTTCGGGGAGGAGCTAAAGTCGATAGTGAGCGATCCCGCGCGCATCGACGCGATCAAGGAGCGGGTGGGCAAGCTGCTGGGCCCGATCCTCATGTCGGAGCCGGACGCCTTCAACGAGTACAACCGGGACAGCTGGGAGGCGACGATGTCGTGGTTCCGGGCTGAGGTCGAGCGGCTCGAGGCCGGGGCCAAGGTGTTCATAGACGAGTGTTTTACCGCGCTGATCAGGGCGGAGGACGCGCTGGCCATGCTCATGAAGTTCAGGTATCTGTACAATAATCGAGCGCTCAATCATTCCGAGAGGCGCACGGTTCAAACTATTTCGTGCAGTTTGCTATTTTACGCTTATTATTTGTCAAAATTATAACGCCAGACCTGTTATTTGGACCTCACGTAACATAGACATAATGATAGAAATAATTTTAACACTAAATTTTGAAAATCATATTTCGCGCACCAAAATATACCCTTGTTCGTGAAATGACTAATGTATATACATGTGTTATGCAGTGGAATTTTTTTTTAAATTATTTATGTATACATTGTTATTGGGCTACTTGCATTGCTTATAATATTGCATTTAAATTATTTACGTATGTGTTATAAAAATCTACACTATTTATGTTTCAAGTGTAAGATCTACTGGGTCTACTCACGAAACGTAGTATCCATTTGTCTTACTCCGTTGCTGATCGCTTACTGCTCGGTATAATACGTGTTGACTCGACGAATGACTAGATCACACTGTGAGCTTAGTCAGCTGAGTGAGTCAGTGGTTAGTAATCTAGCTGAGGTGCGCACTCTATACTGCGCAATGAGCTGCGCAATGAGCTCACCTGATGTTTTGTTAACAGTGTGAACTAGTCATTCGTCGAGTGAACACGTACTACGGAGTAGTAATGAGCAATCAACGGAGTAAGAAATAAGGATATCACGTTTCGTGAGTACAGTTTTATCTTACACTTCAAAATTGAATAAAGTAGTTTTTAATAACGTATTGGTATACAATGTAATAAAATATTAAGTTATACATATGTGATGAAAATGTCTTCATATTCAGTTATTTTATCATACAATATACACATAAATACGTAGTTAAAAATTTGGTGTATTAGATATGAGTACAATGGCTAAATAACACAAGATTTTTGTGTTCTCAACGCGAAATCCGTGTAAAATATAAGTTACACAAAACGGGTGTAGCCGTTCAATTTTGAACAGAATTATGTTTCTATTTATAATTTATGATTTTGAACAGTGTATTATCATTTTTGAATTCGATTCAAACTATTTCATCTGCAAGCATTATTGATTCGGTTCCCGTTCAGAAACATGCAGACCAGGGAGGCCGTGCAGGAGAGACTGGCCGTCAAGTTCGACGTGATCATGCAGCAGTTTGGCAAAGAGATCAGCGAGGTCGACGAGATCTTCAGCAGGGGTGGACAAATATTTGCATCCCACTGTCGGCCGTCGGGTGGAATGTATCGAAAAATATTACTTTGGACGCGTATTTTTTCTATTCTTTCACGCGCACAGAAGTACAGGGTGTAAATACGTACGAAAGAAGAAGTAGCTGTGTCCGATATTTTTCGACAATCCACCCCGACGGACCGACCAGATTTTTTCACGCAAAGTTCATATGTATACCACCATAATCGTGTCCATCGAAAGGCAAGAGGAACCCACCGCTGCTGCGCTACCACCCACCCGTCGCCGGGGCCATATACTGGGGGAGGCAGCTGTTCCACCGTATGAAGAGCCCGGCCCTGATATTTCAGGACGTGGAGGAGCTGAGGAACAGCAAGCTGAAGAGCTTCGCGTTCGAGCAGTTCGTCGGCGTGGCCAAGCAGATGAAGAGCTTCGAGGAGGCCAAGTTCGACGAGTTCGTGCGCAGGGCCCGGCCGATCCTCGGCAGATCCATGAGATCGAGCGTCCTCACCCTGCAGCCGTTCGAGAGAAAACAGGGTGAGCTTTATTATTTTTTTTTTTATTATTCCATGCCCTCCCCATTGCGCGAGTGTATAATCTGTACATGCATCGTATACGTATCGTCGACGATCCGTTTAGCCGACGCGCGCGCCGCGCAATCCAAGATCAAAGTCAGCGTCCTGAGGAAGTACGGCAGCGGCTCGATCTCCGGGCTCTCGCGAACGGCTTCCCACGACGATAGGATCAGCTATCAGATGTCCCGCCGGCAGAGTTTCGGTGAATCCCCCCGTCCCACCAGCTTGTCTCGATTAACGATCGTCTCCTCCACCTTCGTCTTCCCACAATGTTTCCGACAAATGTACAACAATTGCGTACCATTGACCTCGCAGAGACCAGGGGCTCGCTCAACCCGAGCATAAAGACGATCGCCACGGTGAGGAGCCGCCGCGACGACAGAAAGTCCGAGCAGAGTAGGCTGCCGTCGAGGGCCCGGCTGTCTTCGGCGTCGACCTCGACCGAGAGGATGCAGCAGCAGCTGGTGAAAAACATGGAGCTCATGCGCGGCGCCATCCTCCTGGACAACCAGATGAAGCTGGCGGTGAACTTCAACGCGGAAGTTTTCGAGATCGCGCACGAGGTGGCTGTGTAATTATATATTTATCTGAATCTTCGACTCTGTATGTTACGTATATGTATATCCATCAGGCCGAGCTGTTGGAGCACTTGGGCTTCGAGCTGCCGGAGCCAATACGGGAGATAGGCATACAGAAGTACCGGCTGCACGCCGATCGCTGGGCCGTGGAGAGGATGATAGGCCGGTACAACGACATAATCGGCCGGCTCGACGAGGCCGACGTGAGTATATTGTGCATTGTGTATTATTAATCGAAATCATTGTAACGATCCGGGGACGCAGATACTGCTGCTGAAAGCCACGCTGGAGAAGGTGGAGAAGAACATCCAGCCGGGGGTGACGCGGCTGAACTGGTACTCGCTGGGGATCGGGGAGTACGCGAGCGGCTGCGCCAAGCTTCTGGAGAGCCTCGCCTCGCTCGTCGCCCAGATCGGCCGGATCTGCCGAGATCTCGACGCCAGGGTCGAGGACGATCTCAGCCGGTACAATCTGTTCAGCGCCGCTGGAGATACCGATCGTTCGCCCGACGAGATACCGGCTTGCGAGGTTTCGTCTTTGAACATATGTATTATTGCGGGAATCAACGTACGCGGAAAATACAGACGTACTGCACGTTACGTACAAAGTGAAAAAGTGAATGTTCCAGGAGTACTTTGCGGGGATCGAGAGCAGGAGAGCGGAGCTCGTTGGCACGATGCTGGATAGCTACGGGTCCATGGGCCCGATGCTGGTGAAACTCGAGAGCCTGGTCGAGGAGACGTCGACCGGGAGGAGCCAGGCGATGCTGCTCCACTACGAGCGCTACGAGCACAAGACTTTCACGGCTTTCATCGCGTAAGTCGATTATCGAGAAAGTGATGGTGCGCCGTTCAAACCTCAATGTACAAGTACGTAACGTGTTATTGTTGTAGGTGCTTCGTGAGGAACTTGGAGCACCTGGAACGACTGCTGTCGGGGAGCCGAGCGGTGTTCAAGGTGGACGCGACTCTGGTGGTCTCGGAAGTGGCGCTAAAGCCGTCCGCCGTCGAGATCCACGCGATGGTCATGAAGAACGTGAAGGATCTCATGGAGTGGCTGAAGGTCTTTCCCAGGTGGATGGCCAGGACCTGTCTCGAGTGCAAGCCCGTGAAGGACGCTCCCGATACGGAGTTCGTGACGTTCAGTTTCTACGAGGACGTGATGAGCGTGCAGGTGAGCGTTTTTTATTTCAAGTCTATTACATATACAAGTCCTCCCTCAATTATTCCAAGGGCTCCCCCCCCCCCCCCCCCCCCCCCTTTTTTGAGATGAAAAAATTTGTGTGCCGAACCCGCCGATTCTCAGGTGGTGAACGAGCTGATATTCTCGCTGCAAGACATGTCGCATCGTTTATCGCAAGATTGCAATCGTTACCTGCAAAAATGGAAGCAGTACGGCAACCTGTGGACAGCCGACAAAACGCAGAGCTGCGAGAAGTTCGTCGCGTCGAATCCTACGTTGCAGCAGTACGAAGAGAAATTCTCGTTTTACGGCTCGATCATAGAGGAGCTCGACGAAATGACGGATTACTACGATTTGTCGAGCATCAGGTGACATATTGCATGATTACAGCATTTATTTATTCTTGATGACAAAGTGTGGACCGTCATTTTTTTTTTGTTTTTTCTTCCAGGATTAATCTTCAGCCGCTCTTGAACGGGATAAAGGATCACGCTTCGGAGTGGAAGAAGATACTCGGCAATTTTTTGCTGTCGCACACGCTCGGCGAGATGAGCGATTTCAAGGTCACCATCGACAAGTACAGAACCCAAACAGAACTGGTCATCAGCGGGCTCGAGAAATTCAAAATCGTCATGCAGAGCATTGCCGATGTCAAGCGCATGGCCATACAGGCCGAAGTGCGATACCTGCAGTACCAAGTCAGTCGAATATACTGAAATATTATTTTTTTAAATGATGCTTTGATCTTCACGAGGTATTGATGTATTCAGGAAACCTTTAAAATACTTCGGGCCCACGGGCTCTCGTTCTCAAAGAGCGACGAGGAGTTTGCGCACAAGCTGCAGGATAACTGGGAATCGCTGTACCTCGGGGCTCTGTACAGACTGACCAGTCTTGAGAGCACCAAGGACCAGTTTTGCGAGATGACGAAGGTGGAGATCGAAGACTTTGAGCGCGTCATCTACAAGTTCGTCGAGAGGTTCCAGACCGAAGGACCGGGCAGTTGCGGGGAAGACCTGGACGCGGGGATGAAGAAAATGGGCGTTAGTTTTAATATACCGTCGAACATAAATGATCAGAGGGGATGATGTTTCTTTTTTTCTACGATTGTATGATTTTGGGAAGAACGATTTTTCTCCATCAACTTTGTAAAAAAAAAAAAAAAAAAAAAACTATCTTCTCCAATAATTAAGCTTTGTGATACGACGAGGGCGAGTTTTCTCCGATTCGAGAGTTAAGGGTGAGATGTTAATATCTATCGGAGGAAAAAATATTTTCTTCCAATCAAATAGTTATAAAGAAATGAAACTATATATACCAACAATACACCATAGCATGGAACTTGTTCAAATAATAAAACAACACCCTTTTAGATTTAAATACATTGACAAAAATTTTAAAGGAGTACGGCTCGGAGATGGGCCGCCTGGAGGAGAAGCTGAGAGACCTGACGAACGCGGAGCTGATGTTCGACCTGTCGCCGGCCGACTACACGAGCTTCAAAGCGGCCAAGCGCGAGTACGAGGCGATGCTCGAGCTGTACAAGATGCACAGGCTGCAGAAGACCGCGCGGGACAACTGGGCCAAGACGCTCTGGGTCGATCTGAACCCCCAGCAGCTGGTCGACGGTATGGACGGCCTCCTGAAGGAGTTTCGAAAGTTGCCCAAGGCCATGCGGAACCACAGCGTCGGGCGGGCGCTGGAAGTCAGTATGAAGAATTTCAAGGATTCCGTGCCGCTGTTCGTCGAGCTGAAGAACGAGGCGATGCGCGAGAGGCACTGGCAAGAACTTATGGATAAGACTGGAAAACACTTCGACATGGCACCCGACAGGTTGGACGAATAATTTAGTGGATGGGATATAGTGCGCGGCTGGTGTGATTTGGCTTTTTCGGATCGACTTCTTAAAACAATTAAGACATATGTAAAAATGAAGGGTATTTGGTAGTTGGTACAGATTTGTACTTTAAGCTCCAAAATGATTGGGATATCGATGTTTGTTTCATGTATTTTTGTATTTGATTTGATTTTTCAGTGTAAAGATCCTATGATTAATCATTATTTTAATAAATTAAAGCCTGCGATTATCCTTATATGTATACACATCCTTCACCATAACTCGATCAAGTTGAATTATTTCTATAACCATGGAAATATTACAACTTGTTCCGATAATAACGCAATCCAACGCAAGCAGTAGGTCATCGTCTTCGTCATAAAATTACAAATGTGCATCAGTGTAGAAAAATAAGTAACATTTTTTTAACGAACTTGAAAAAAATAGACTGAGAAAGTGGTAGTCGAGTTTATACATCAAACGAAAGAATGGAAGGGTGAGTTAAGATTTTTTTTCCATACGAATTCCCGTAGAGTATAAGTAGAAAAGATTGATCAAACTGCATCAGACACCATAGAATGCATATATATATATGCACATTAAAAAACATTAATTTCCAAAAGATTCACCCTGGAGCGCATGTTCGCGATGGACCTGGCGCGCTACCAGGAGATCGCCTCGACGATCGTGAACAACGCGAGCCGCGAGCTGGCCATCGAGCGCGGCGTCCACGAAGTCTCCAGCATATGGACGACGATGGAGTTCAAGCTCCTCCAGCACGCGAAGGGCGGCGAGGAGCGGGGCTTCGTTCTCGGCAGCGTCGACGAGCTCGCCGTCGTCGTCGAGGACAACGCCCTGAATCTGCAGAGCATGTCGGCCTCCCAGTTCATCGGGCCGTTCCTGGCGGTGGTCCAGAAGTGGGAAAGGGCCATGCGGATGATAGCCGATGTGGTCGAGGCCTGGCTGGAGCTGCAGCGGCGCTGGATGTACCTGGAGGGCATTTTCGTGGGCGGGGACATCAGGTCGCAGCTGCCCGAGGAAGCCGAGCGCTTTGACAGCGTCGACGAGCACTATCGCCGAGTGATGGCCGAAACGGCCGCCAATCCGAACGTCCTCGAGTGCTGCTCCGTTGAGAGTGAGAAACGAGCTTGATTGTTACGCGGTGTTGATAATTCTTACGACGAAGAACAAAATATTTGGGTCATTCAGATTGTGCGGAAAAAGAGTACGATTCGAGTTTGCGATGAAAATGATTATTACGATTCGGAGGATCATTTTTTTAATCTTACTTTTTGACGTACGCGAATTATACATATGTGACGTAAAAGGACCAACAATTTAATACTTTACCGTGGGTAAGGGCGGGCGACGATATGGGCCAATTGAGTCTCGCGGGGTACAACTCTATATTCCGCAGATCGCCTCGAGGAGTTCACTAGCCTCATAGAGGCCCTGGATCGGTGCCAAAAGTCCCTGAGCGAGTACCTAAAGGGCAAGCGGGCCGTCTTTCCGCGCTTCTCCTTCATCAGCGACGACGAGCTGCTGAGCATCCTCGGCAGCTCCGAGGCCGAGGTCATCCAGGAGCACGTGGGCAAGATGTTCGACAACCTCAGTAGGTTCCGTCTCGGGCCCGACAACCAGGACCGCACCATCGCGAGCGCGCTGATATCGTCCGAGAGCGAGATCATGGAGTTCCGGGAGCCGGTCATTGCGGAGGGCCACATCGAGGAGTGGCTCGTTCTGGCTCTGGACGAGATGAGGCGCTCGAATCGGTACCTGACAAAGAGGGCCGTTTTTGAGTACGGCAAGGTACGCGTATAATTGTTTTCTGTGCTGTTTTTTTTTTTTTTAACCGTCGCACAATGTGGTTTTTCGCGTGTTTATTATATTGATCGATGAAAAACATTTGACCGAATCAGATGCTCAAACCGAGGACCGAGTGGATGCTCGACTTTCAAGGAATGCTGATTCTGGTGGCGAACCAAATTTGGTGGACCGCGGAGGTTGAGAATGTCTTCAAGAAGATCTCCATGGGACGCAAGCGCTCGATGAAAGAAGTATAAACTTGTTTATCATTATTTTTTTTTTTTTTTAATCAGTTGATTCTGTTGATCAATACGAACTGAATAAAATTACGTTTCAGTATCTTCAGCAGCTCAATAACCAGTTGGACGAGGTCGTCAAGCTCATGGGAGGGGACACCCTCACGAACAACGATAGAAAAAAGTTGGATGCAGTACTGACGATCGATGTTCATACCCGCGATATTGTGGAGGGGTTCGTAAGGGATAGCATAATGGACGCCCTAGAATTCGAGTGGGAAAGTCAGTTGCGGTGAGTTTTTTTAGATGAAGAAATTAATCGACACTTAATTGTTTCTTTTTTTCGTCCTTTAATTGTGTTCGAAACAATTTGAAAATTTCAGATTCTATTGGATGCACGATCTAGATAACGTATGGATGAACCAGTGCTCGGGAATTTTCGAGTACGGCTACGAGTACATGGGTCTCAATGGAAGATTGGTCGTCACTCCCTTGACCGATCGCATTTACCTGACCATCACCCAAGCTCTGTCGATGCAGCTTGGCGGAGCTCCAGCGGGTGAGGAGATGTTTTGTAATCTACGAAACATTTTTTGAGTATCTCCAATTCTCTATTATGATCCCAGGTCCCGCTGGAACGGGGAAAACCGAGACCACGAAGGATCTGGCAAAAGCCATAGGCCTTCTCTGCGTCGTCACAAACTGCGGCGAGGGTATGGACTACGTAGCCATCGGCAAGACTCTCGGAGGCCTGGCCCAGTGTGGAGCCTGGGGCTGTTTCGACGAATTCAACAGGATCGACGTATCCGTGCTCTCCGTCATCTCCACCCAACTGCAAACCATCAGATCGGCCCTGCAAAACAGGGCAATCCGATTCATTGTAACAATAACTCACGCACCTTCTTTTTTCGTTTCGATGGGCCATTACTGTTTTTTTCAATGAATAGTACATGACCGACCCTCGTTTCAGTTTGAGAACCAAGAGATCACGCTCGATTCCAAGGTCGGGATCTTTATAACGATGAATCCAGGGTACGCGGGCCGTACGGAGCTGCCCGAGTCGGTGAAGGCCCTCTTCCGGCCGGTCGTCTGCATCGTTCCCGACAACGAGCTCATCTGCCAGATCAAGCTCTTTAGCGCGGGCTTCCTCACGGCCAAGGTGCTCGCCAAGAAGATGACGGTGCTGTACAAGCTTGGCCGCGAGCAGCTCAGCAAGCAGACCCACTACGATTTCGGCCTGCGAGCTCTCAAATCGGTGCTCAACATGGCCGGTCAGCTAAAACGAACTTCCGGAGACTTGCCGGAGAACGTGGTTCTCATGCGGGCTCTGCGAGACATGAACCTGCCGAAATTCATTTTCGAGGACGTGCCTCTGTTTCTGGGCCTGATCAAGGATCTATTCCCCGGACTGGATTGTCCGAGAGTTCGGTACCCGGACTTTAACGATGCCGTCGAGAAGGCTCTCACGGATAAGAACTACGTCGTTATTCCCGATCAGGTACGGTGATGGTCTTTATAGATTCAGCAGGTCGATGATGTATATATTTATATTTTTGTGTCCCAAGGTGGACAAAATCGTTCAGCTCTACGAAGTGATGATGACCCGGCACTCGACAATGGTCGTCGGGCCGACCGGAGGCGGGAAATCGGTGGTCATTCAAGCACTTTGCGACGCCCAGACCCTACTCGGCAGACCAACGAAACTGTACACTATGAATCCAAAGGCCTGCACCGTCATCGAACTCTACGGTGTTCTGGACCACGCGACGAGAGATTGGACCGATGGTCTGCTCAGCAATATCTTTCGGGAGGTCAACAAGCCTCTGGAATCGGGAAGGGACGAAAGAAAGTACATACTGTTCGACGGAGACGTGGACGCCCTGTGGATCGAGAATATGAACTCGGTGATGGACGACAACAAGCTCGTAATGCACGAATTACTAAGTTTATTTTAATGAGAGACAAACTTACAGATGATAGTTGCTTTGATCGAACACATTTTTGTTATCAGCTGACTCTGGCCAACCAGGAGCGGATCAAACTGCAGGATCACTGCAATCTGATGTTCGAGGTAATTATTAGAGTGTTTTTTCGAAATCATTGGCATTTTTGTTGTTTTTTTTTGTTTTCTGTAATTTACTAAATTACCATATATGCCACGAAAGGTTGGTGATTTACAATACGCTTCGCCGGCCACGGTCTCCCGAGCCGGCATGGTCTACGTCGACCCGAAAAACCTGGGCTACCAGCCTTACATGGACAAGTGGATAAACAGCCGCAACAGGTCGGAGCAGGGCGTCCTCCGCAGCCTGTGCGAAAAGTACGTGCATCCCGCCATCAAGTACATCCTCTACGGATTGCTCGGTCTCCAGCAAGGCGCTCCCCTGAAGCTCATCATTCCCCAAACGAATCTCAACATGGTAATCATGCTCATTTTTTTTTTTTTTTTTTTTTTTTTTTTTCTCTCTCCTTTCCCACCGCCTTTTGCTTCCACGTTGCCTCCGAAACCGGACGCGGACGAGTACCTGCGGGAAGAGGGCAGGGAGTACAGCGAAAACGAGGAGACTCAGTTCCGAGAAAGATTAGAGGCGCGCGACGTGACCCTGGAGGCGGTGTACCTGCAAGCGAGCTACTGCTCCCTCGGAGCGGCCATCGTGTCGGAGTCGCGCAAGGAATTCGACGACTTTATGAAAAAGACGTCGGGCCTCATGATGGTGGAGGACTCGGCGGAGAAGCCCGCGGGCTTACGCTATCTTCCCGTGCGGTACTCCCAGCTCTACGACTACCTCCTCGATTTGAGAACTAAAAGTTGGACGCCCTGGAGGCAGCTCGTGCCGCGGTACATCCACGACAGGGAGAAGCACTTTTCGGAGATTCTGGTGCCCACCGTCGATACGATCAGGGCTAATTGGTACGTCAATCTGATGAACGATGCCAAGAGGCCGATTGTACTCGTGGGTGACACCGGGACGTCCAAGAGCGCCATCATCATGGACTTTCTCAGGAATCTGAATCTGGAGAAATTCGTGAGCTCGTGTACCATTCAATTGGATTATTATGTGCAGGGTGTACACATTGAGTATAATGTATTTTGTGTTTCAGAACAGCTTGTCGATAAACTTCTCGTCGAGAACCACGTCGATGGACGTGCAGAGGATCATCGAGTCGGTCGTGGAAAAGAGAACCAAGGACGTTTACGGGCCGCCCCCGGGTAGACGATTGATCCTCTTCATCGACGACATGAACATGCCGATGGTAGACACGTACGGTACTCAGCAGCCGATCGCCCTGTTGAAACTACTCGTCGAAAGGGGCGGGATCTACGATCGCGGCAAGGATCTCAATTGGAAACGAATCAAGGACATAAGTGCGTGTGGATTTGAGTTTTCGTGAAACAATAATTAGTTAGTCGGTACGAATATACATATCGGAGGATTTGCGATCAGGTTTTCTGGCGGCAATGGGAAAATCCGGGGGCGGCAGACACGACGTCGATCCCCGGTTCGTGTCGATGTTTTCCGTGTACAACGTCACTTTTCCGGCCGACGTGACTCTGCACTCCATCTACAGGAGCATTATCTCGGGGCACCTCGAAATTTTCCCCGAGCCGATTCAAGAGCTCGCCGATCGGCTGATCGAGCTGAGCCTGGAACTCTACAAGGTCGACCCTTGTACATAACTTAATTTGCTATACGTTATAGGGTACGATGGTTCGGTAAAGTTTGAACGATTCGTACCCGTCCTTCTGTTCTCAGCTGATCGTAAACGAGCTACCGCCTACACCATCAAAGTTCCACTACGTGTTTAACATGCGGGACCTGTCGAGGGTGGCCGTGGGCCTGTTACAGAGCGATCCGAGCCACTTCAAGTTGTCCCAGCAGTTGGTGCGGCTGTGGAGAAACGAATTCACGAGAGTCTTTTGCGATCGGCTGATCTCCAAGGCTGTAGGTAGAATTATGTGCCTGTATAAATGTTTGCTCTCGTTTTTGAATTTTCTTCCACACGGTGTGAATTTCGACAAACAACAGGATCAGGAGCTCGTGCAGGCCCACGTGGAAGAAAGGATAGCGAGCACCTGGGAGTCGGACGAGGAACTGGTGGCCTACGCTTTGCGGGATCCCCTGCTCTTCGGGGACTTCCGGAACGCCTGCAGCGAAGACGAGGTTCGCCTCTACGAGGACCTGCTCGACTACGAGGCGGTCTACAACCTCTTCATGGAGGTACGACGATTCATCGAAATCTCGTCATTTTTCGCTCAATCGTGCGGGATATTCCACTGTAATGACCCGCATCGTGCCTCGATCGAATCGCGCAGATCCTCGAAGAGCACAACGAGCGAGTGGGCAAACTGAGCATGGTCCTCTTCAACGACGCCCTGGAACACCTGACCCGTGTACACCGCACTCTGAGGATGTCCCGCAGCCACGCGCTCGTAGTCGGCGTCGGGGGCAGCGGTCGACGTTCGACCATCCGACTGGCCTCGTTCGCCGCCAACTGCGAGCTCTTTGAAATCGCGCCCAGCCGCGGCTACGACGAATCGGCCTTCCGGGACGACATGAAGGCACGTATACATATACATATGTTTACAGAATTTTAAAATATCTTCTCGAGTGTAACGCGCGCTATGAGGAATCAACGAACCGTTCGATTCGCAGAAACTGCTGACGATGGCCGGCGCGGAGAACAGGAGCACCGTGTTCATGTTCACGGACGAGCAGGTGGTGGACGAGAGTTTTCTGGAGATCGTTAACAATTTACTCACGACCGGCACGATATCCGCGCTGTTCGCCGACGAGGAGAGAGACGCCATCGTCAACAACTGCAGGAACGCGGCCAAGAACGCGAACTTTGGGGTCACGAAGTGAGACGATTTTTTTTTTTTTTTTTTTTTTTTTTTTTTCTGGGGGTTATCGGTCTTGTTTGCGTTTGTTCTGCTTGTCTTCCCTGTCGATGAGCCCGTCGGGCGACACTTTGAGGGCGCGCTGTCGCAGCTACCCGGGACTCGTCAATTGCACGACCATAGACTGGATATTCCCGTGGCCGGAGCAGGCCCTGCTGGCCGTGGCGAGCGTGACTTTGAGAGACGTGAGCCGCGCGATGATCCCCGCGACGAGGATCGAACGATCGAAATAACCATGAAATTTTTACGCTTCGCGCAGAACGCCTTTATTCCCGACGCGCACCGGGAGGCGGTGGTGCGCCACGCCGTTCACGCCCACGTGCGAGTCAACGCGTACACGAGCGATTTTCTCGCCAAGCTCCGTCGGCCGAACTACGTGACGCCCCGGCACTACCTCGACGCCCTCGAGACTTATGTCAACCTGCTGGCCGAGAGGCGCAGCTACATCGAGTCGCAGGTATGCGCATACTGCGCACTTGTGC
>JAPYYV010010319.1:0-11395 GCA_030522625.1 Copidosoma aretas
AAATTCGCAAAGTTTGAAAATTTGGATACATACGTATATTTTATCAAACTTTAAAAAATTTTCACTCGAATACTATTGACTTTAGAGGAAAATGTCAAATAATATTTTGTCTCTATTTTTGTCCAGAGAATACGGAAAAAAATGTTTTTTTTGTCGAAAAGGCATTTTTTAGGTGACGTGGTAGAAGGCTAGTCACTAAAACAGTACCTGTGACAATTCCAGATCGGAAACTATTTAGCATCGATTTCTGATGCTGTAAGGATAATATATAACGCAAAATAGTTTGGAAAAATTAATTTCCGAAATCCGAAAATTTTGGATGCAAATAGTGCAAGGTTCGGCGGAATGACCCACATGTATATTATTAATAGTAGTGTCCTTTTCTTTTCTGGGTCAAACGTTCTTAAATCTTTCGACTGAAGACGCTGTTTCAGAGTTTCGCACGAGGTCAATACCCCTGGTTCCCTTTATCTGTATACTTAACTCTATAGTTTTCTTCGCCTCTGTTGTAGAAGGCGTACGGTACGCTCTGTCAGTTGGTGAAAGTGCTTCTTTCTCTATAGCCTAAGGGAACGACGGAACGATGTACTGTTTCCCAAGGGATAGAGAAATATTAATTTTCGTACAAGATTGTAAAGGTTTTAATTTGCAAACCGAGAGATTTACGGCACGAGCCGTATAGGCGAGGGACGTAGCGAGGTTTGTAAAGAAGCCTTTACAATCGAATTAAGAATGCTATTTTTCCTACCGAGGGTGTACCAGGGTTCCAAAAAGACCCAAGGTAGAAAAAATAAATTTTTTCTTTATTTTAGGTTGTAGTCCCATGGAGCGTGATAGAGCCGCAGAATAGACTTTGCACAATATAACAAATTAATGACAGCAAAACAGTCAAGTCCGCAATAGCTCTGATTGGCTCTTTCTATTGCGCAGAGTCTATTCGGCGGTTCTGTTCCGCTCCATTGCACTGCACCCTTAGACACTGTGTACGCGATTTTATCTTTTTTGACATCTGAGTGCCTCAAGATTACATTCTAAACAATACAAGTTTTATTTTTGTATAATCAAAATCTTATGTCTTTCCGAGATATGCTCTAATTTTAATATATAAATATAAATTAAGGTAGTAGTTGACCCGCAGTCACGCATGCGCAATTGCGCAGGAGACTTGACATGGACAGGAAAATCTTTAGCGTGTATGCGTATACATGTCCCTTTCTGATTTTATATAGATATACAGGCTCTTCTCAGCTGTCGGCATTCAGTGAAAATTTCAATCTTTCGATCAAGATTATTTGACAATCTTACTGCTGAGCATATTCATTTTTAACTATTTGATGTATTATATTATTTTACGTAATCTGTTGGTTTTTTGTAAAGATTAATCGTTTTCGGCTAAGTAATCAGTGTTTACGTTGCTTTTGGAACGACTTTTTCCATGACACGCGTACTAATACTTATTTACTTATTTCGAATAAGAAATCTTATATTTAAAGGATGTAAACCAAAAATTAATTATTGATGTTAACTGTACCACGGCAACCTCCTTAATTCTATGATCACGTTCGGTCGCGGTTATTAAATCTCAGTGTAGGTAGTGTTGACTTTTGATCACAAAATCCTAGTGTACATCTTTGTAGATTTTAAATCATCCATCTGCTTAGCTACATAAAAAGTCTTACTAAACAATATGCAGTTGTTTTTATCTGGGATATTGTTGGTGGCGCAACATCCGAGAATTTCATCTCATTGTCAGTGTGGAGTACAGAGATAAAAAATGTATAATAAGTGATTCTTAACAAAATTTTCAGTTTATCTTTTTCGAACAATGTGATTGTTAAACTGACGATTTGGTTGCAATAATTTCCAAGAATAAAAAAGTAGTAATAGTATATTTCGTACGAGTTCGGAAAGGCTTATATTTACGAACGAGTTTCGAATACTATTTTTCCGTCTGAGAACCCAAAATCAAGCGGTGAAAGTGTTATTTTGAGGTTAGAAGACGGAAAAACTATATTATAATATATTGGATAACTACATTAAATAATTTGTCTTGCTTTTGGACTCAACTCGGCGTAAGCCCTTGCAACTAATGTATTGGTATTTATACTAAAGCCATGTATAAAAGAGATTCTACCTCCTGTCCGTCTCACAGTATTAATGCAGTTTTGTCGCAAGTATGAAACTTAATGTCGTTTTTAATGTCAAACACAGGCTATGTTACAACATATATGGCTGATTCCACCCTAACTTGTACAGATCAACTTCAAAATTTGTTGAAACTAAAGTTGGTAGGAAACATTTTTTTTCCATGGAATTTGTATTGCAAATACCATCTTCAACATATACCTAAAGCAATTCCACTACAAAGTTTTTCGTTTAATAGATACACAATATTTTATAATGGTGAATTTTAGTCAATTTTTGAAAAAACAAGTCCACCTTTTGAACGTCTAGGTAAGATGTGTTTAAGGTTGAAGTATTCTTGCATAGCTTAAATAAAAGCTGGGATCAAGCCCTATTGATTAAAAAAAGTTTATTTGGTTTGGTACTACTGTTCGAAAGTTAAAGCTGTTTAAAGAAGAGACACAAAAATCGTTGAAAATGGGATTTCGTGGATATTTAATGAAAATCCGTTCTTCGTCCTTGAACTGCTATAACTTTTGAGTGGTAGCACGAAATTTAACAAACTTTTTTTTAATCGATAGGGTTCTACTTAAGATTTCATTTAAGTCCAATTGAGACCATCTAAAATAGTGTACTGCTTTGCTACTAGCGTTGAAATACAACCACTGTTTACTGATGTATTTCGCGAAAAAAGAATGATTTGACCAAACGCTGAGAAATGTGTCTCACATTTTAGCCTAACAGTGCTGGAAAAAAAATTTGGTGAATATCCGATGCACAGAAGCGAAACAAGAGCGACTTTGAATATTGGGGGGATGGAAGGGGGACGGAAAGGACATTTCGATTGTGGACATCTCGTACAGCTCGTAGACACAGTTTTGATTTCTTTCCCGCGTGTATCACTTTTAGTACCAACAAATTATTATATAAAATGCCTAACCCGTAGCTTTAAAGACTACACTCTTTGCGGAATAAAGGGAAACGAAAAAACAAGAAAGTTTTAGAAATCATGTAAATTGAGGTTACAAACGCTCACCGCCCACTGAGCGTTGAGTGAATACGGACTCTGTCACTCTTTTTACCAAGCCAATGACATAGTGGTCTATTTATTGAGACGAAAACTTGGTACAAAATGTATTCGCTTCGTTGGACGACTTAATGACTGAATGTGGCTTTGACATTGGTGGCAACTCGTAGAGTAAATATCAAAGTTTTCGACACACTTTTTTAGTTGGGGCCCGTGAGGTATACCTAAGTACACCAAGGGCCGAAAGTTGAAAAATCGAGTTTCTGACAGGGGTACGGAAAGACATTTCGACCCTCTTTCTCTCAATATTTCAATGAAAACTTATTCTAATGCCTGTTTTAACTATTCCATGAGAAAGAACATAAAATTTTACGTAGATATGGTGCCTTGTCACATTCAATTTCGCTTTGTAATTCGAGTACCAACGCAGTACACGATCTGGGTAAGCTAGCTTGGAATCAGTCATATAGAAATACAAAAATATAAAAAGTATTTGTCAAAAATATCAGTGATGAAATATTAACGTGCAAACAACTTTAGCAAGTTAGACACAAGGTTAGTAATAAAAACATAGAGAGTAGAAATTGAAGGTGCAAAGATATAGGTAAAGAAGTACGCCATAGCCACAAAAGTATTTGAGACTTGACTTGCATGCACAAAAATTAGTAATATATTATGTGTTTGCAGTAAATGAGATCTTACAGACCACGAAAGGCAGACCATCAAGCATAATAATACAAAAGGTAATAAATAAATGTACTCACTTTCCTCAGAATTTTTTTTGAATGGATGCTTAGCTTCATTGCTTGTCTTTTTTTTCGCAGGACTATTTTTTTTTATATCCTTCACCGATTGATCGTCACTATCATCAGTTTCATTAACGATAAAATCAGTATCATCAGAATCATCATTATCATCCTTACTTTGACCATTATTATTATCATTATCGTTAGTATTATTATGATCATCATCATCATTATTGTTTGTGTTATCATTGGTAGAATCGTCACTGCTACTGTTATCCATTTTGACACTTTTATCATGGCTGACATCCTTCTTTTCACCTTTTTCGGGAAATGATTCTCTATGTACCTGTGCAGTAACTATTCTAGGTGAATTGCTAATATTTAGTTTGCACGGACGCCATTTTTTTGGCACATTTCCATCTTTCCTTTCATCTTTGTATTTATTTTTATTATCCTGTATTGCACCAATCAAATAATTATTCATCAAACCTAATAATTCGTGTTATTTTTCAAATAGTCAATTTTTGCCGTTATGTGTAATGTGTGTCCAAAAAACGGGCAGACAAAAAATAAATAAGCACAATTTAATAAAGCTAAAGAACAATAGAGAGCTACGTACCGCGTTTAATGATAGACAAAATTTAGATTGTTTCCGTTTCATTATCGTGTTTTGATCAGTGATTGAATCTGTTTCAATATCTGGAAGCGAATCACTGCTGTCATTGCTATCTGTAGTCTCTTTTTCTGATCGCTTATTGCTCACTGTAAACAAAATCACACTTATTAGTAAAATAACAAAATTTGTGAACTGAATATTATTTAATTACGCCTACTCTTGTCCGAAATTCTAACGCACTTTGCATTGTGGAACATTTGTGCTCTTATATTTACAAAGAAAGACAATCGATGATACACTGTTACAAAGGTCTTAAAGGCATAAATAAAATAACAGTGTAACTAATAGCATATGTAACTGAAAAGAAGCTTATATTACGATGAGAAACTAAACATGAAGTTTTAATGCACATAAATTAAAGAACGAATACAACTATTACGTACAGCAATGTTAAGCATGAGTCGGTCTTGAAGTATTATAGATGGATGGAAGATTTAGTGAAATTAAAATTGATATTAATCTAATAAAATCTTAGATTAACTGACTTATGTACAATTATAGTCAGAATCAAGTAGAGCATATTAGCATTATCATGTTGACGGCTGATTCAGTTTATTATAGCTTGATCGACAATTTGAACTGTTCATTGCTAACGACCTTAGTAGCCCCACACTATAAGATCAGGCAAAGTAAAACTTCGAATTCGGCAACGTAAATACCTTATCGGTTGATCACGTAAGATACCATAACCACAGGTTTAACCGATGAAAAAATAAGGCGCCATTCAGCCTTTCTAGCTCTATAAAGAGTCTGTTACAGTTTTAAAATTGATCATAGTAAGCTAACATAGTAAACGTGACAATTTCTTCGTATCATTTATTCACAGAGTAGATCCATTAATAGGAATTTAAGTGCCATAGCAAAGTTTACAGAAGATTGCATTAATTATAGCTTAACAGTCCAGCTACAATTAGTATAGCCTAAACCAACAAGTAGATAAGAAAGCTAGGTCTTGTAACTCTCTATGATTTAATTAATAACGTAAGACTGAGACATGGAGACCAGCTAGTGATTGTGAAGTTGAATGCTTTGTAAGTTTTATAAGAACTATAATACAATGAGGCTTTCACGGATTCCAAAGTAGATAGCAAAAAAGTTAGAGAGCAGTCTAAGATTTGTAAAAAGGGAGATAAAAACATAAAAAACTAACCAAACTCAGGACTATTTTGTGCTGAACTTTCACTTTCGGAGCTACTATCTGAACTGGAATCCCGTTTGTCATTATCAACTTTGTGTCTCTTATCTCTCAAGTCAGCTGTCGTGGAGATTTTACTAGATTTGTCCTTTTCACATCTTATGAATGGATTTAACCTGTTATTTGTCTGCGGCTGTACTTTCTTCTCAGTTGTGTTCTTTGGCACCTGTGAAGCGCCAAAAAACGATGTAATGTTAAGTATTGAAAAATTACTTTGTTTTTTATTAGTGTATAGTTTTGGTGATAAGTTAACAACTTTTAAGGACCATCACCTCAGATTTTGGAGAGCAAGAATTTTTTGATAACCGAGACTCCTTATTGTGGTCATTAACATCATTTTTGCGAACAGTTGGTCCCTGTATTTTATCGATAATTTTGTTGCCTTTATCTCTGTCCCGATGTTGCTCGATAATATTTCGAGCATCTGGCATTTGACGACCAGAGTCTTTACTTTGAAGTGTGATCTTCTTGTCTGTAAAAAAGTTATTTTAATTATTATAAAACAAAACGTTGGCTTATGTTGAAACAATAAAATATTTAAAATGACTAGATAAGAATCAAAAAGAAGAACAAACTGGTAGAATAAAACGAACGGGCTGAGTGCGATGTTTGAAGTAAGGAGTATTTTCTTTTATTGGTTTGTTGCATCTTATCAGTGGATGTTTCTTGATGCTTAGACTGAAGAGGTTTACCCACTAGTGAATCATCATTGTCTGATCTCTGGATTGTCGAAGCCGTCTTAGACTTTGCTTGCTGTATTGGATTATCCAATACTACTCGATCATCGGGCTGATGAGTTGTAGAAACAGAAGAAACTCCACCGTCAAATTGTTGTATAGGTAGATCTTCACTTTCTTTGATCGGTTGTGCCGAATTAACTATTGGTACCTGTTGCTCAGGCTGATGAGCTGTAGTTATTGAAGAACTAATGTTGTCCGATTGTTGATTTTCTGGGTTTACATTTGCATGGACCGGTTGTGCCAGACTAACAACTGGTATTTGATGCTCGGGCTGTTGAGCTGTGGGAACAGGGAAAGTAACTTTGTTTGATTGTTGCAGACAAAGGCGATCCTTTGGATTGTTTTGTTGAATAGAATCAGAAACTGTTTCTTGATTATTGGACTGATGAGTTGTGGGATTAAAGCAGCCAATATTGTCAGTTCGTTCAGTTGTCGAGCACCCATTTCTGTTGGTTGGTTCAGTAACTCCTCCTTGATGCTCAGAGTGATTAACTGTAGCTACGGAAAAAGCCCCGTTATTAGATTGCTGAATTGGTGGGTTCACATTTGCGTTAATTTGTTGCGCCTGATTGGTGACTGGTATCTGATGCTCGGGAGGATGAGCTGTAGGCATGGGAACAAAAACATTGTCAAGCCGTTGATTACATAAGCAATTACTTGGGTGGGTCTTTTGCACTGGATGAGCAAGTGTACCCTGATGCACAGAATTATGATCTAGAGTAGCTGGGACAGGCAAAGCCGTACTGTCAAATCGGTGACTACACGGGGTCCTGTTTGGATCAATTCGTTGGAAGAGGTCCAGATTTATATTTTGGTGGTTGGACTGAAGAATTGTGGGTGTAAAAGTAGCAACATTGTCAGGCCGCTGCGTTGGCACGCCACTTGTTGTGTTGATTTGCTGCATTGAATGAACTGCAGGTGTATTATATTCTGGCTGATGATTTGTGGACATGAAAGGAGTCGTTTTATGACTAGCATTTGCATTTGCATTTGTATTATGTGCAAGTGAAAATGACGACGGGATGTGATGAGTCTGTAGCACTCTGTTGCGGGGTACAAGAGAAGATGAGACTGGCGAAGGAGAACACATCATCATCAATGCATCGGTGAAAGATTGCTGTTGCTTCTGAAGTACTTCTAAGTTCATTTTGTGAATTGCCTCTAGCATAGCACAATTGGCATTGAATTGCATCTGTGCTGTCAACAGAGCGTGCATGCCATTTGGGTCTAGCAAGATGCTATCTTGATCTTGTTGCACATGCATCTCCTGGTGATTTTGCCCGAACAAATGCCTTGGTGCTTCGTGCATTGCACCATGCTGGCCAGTTATTGCTGAACCCACAGATGAGTAAATGTTTCCATTATGCTGCAGAGGGAATGACGTAGCTTCTATCGAATTAACGTTTAATTGTTGTGCCGTCGCGTTATTATTGACTGGTAGGAAAGTTCTGCCCGTAGGATAAGAATTATTGTTGCCCCAATTCATCATACACTGCACATAAGATTTATCTGAAAGTAATAATTACATTGGCATCAGCATTGTCATGTAAAAAATTAAGGGCTCTAAAGTCTACTTGTTTTGATTGTGTGTAAGAATAGGAATTAACAACATGCTTCGCTTTATACCAAGGTAAAAGGCCTACGAAAATCATAGTATAAGTATTTAAATATTTCATGAATATTACTAACGCATAAGTAATATTTGTGAGTTTTTCGTAGGACTGTGAAACATAAATTACTCAACACCACTTACAATCTGAACTTCTTCGGAATAAACTATTAGAGAATCTATTTATTTTTTTACAAAAAAAAAATGTTTTCCAATTATTTAGCTCATTTTTAACCAAAATGTATTAATATGGTATCAACGTACTATGCTATTAATGCAAAAACAGCAATTGATCATTTTTTTTTGTAATTTTTGTGTAAGGAGCTGGCAGCGTGGTGCTTTTTTAATGTGACTGTACATGCCTAAATTTTTCAGTAGAATGGACTTATCAAAGTTTCTTTCCGGATTTTTTGTGGTGGCTCACTATTCGAGTGGTCGATTTTTTTTTTACAATAGCACATTACTCACCTAGGGATAAAAAGTAAAGATAGTCTTAGAACACAGGCATTTGACGCCCGAGGCAAAGTCGAGGGTGATAAGTATGTGTTCTTAGGCTTTCTTTTTTTTTCATCCCGTGGGTTGTATACGATTTTTCACCAATCCTGCGCCGGGAGGAGGAATTTTTTTCCCGCGAAGCGGGAGGAAAGTTCCTACTTTTGGCGCAGTATGGTGAGAGTAAATTTTATTTACGTATTAATGATTTTTTTATTTAAAAAAAATACTGAATCATTCCTTATTCTTTAGTTAGCTTTGAACGGGAACTTTGAAGTACACTATATCTTCATAAAAATTACCTTTTCCCAAAAATAAAAGGTCTGGTAAGTTTAAAGAGCTAAGATTCAAAATTTTTAATGATCCCTTATACATTTATACGCTGGCAATAAATTTTATTATTTCAAATACATCGTCAGACTTGCAAAGTATAAATGTCATCAAAGTCTTGATAAAATCGAGTTTTGTTTTTCCTTCGGTGCATATTACTGTTATCATTACGTATATTTCTCGTACAATTACGGAAGTAAATTAAATAATTTTTACTCTTGATTTGAACTATTACTTGCACATTATGGACGAAAACTACTATTTATGCATAGATGGACTGTATGGAATGAAGTAAGTTTACACCCAAAATCAGAATTATCGATTTCAAAAAAACTTACCAAATATAATATTATGGGATGATCGTCGGCGTCGGAGATTACTCAGAGTTTCAGAGTTATTGAAATCTGTGACCTGAAAAATCGAGTGTCTATTTATTCATAGAAAACTTTAAAATCTAGCTCTGCTGTGACTTTCACAAATATTTTTGATCCATTTAAAATTATTAGATTTTGAATTAATTTAAACTACGTATTTAGAGAGATCTGATCTATATTTTTTCTTAGAACGATAGAGCGTCTTGCAAAAGAGCAATCACAACACTTTTACAAAGTTTTAGACGAACGTCTGCATTAAGACATCGTTGTATGTATATACAAATTTTTTTCAGTTGTCTTTTTAGGCACAGATGCCCTTCTTGAATTTTACATTAATGAAACACTTTTTTTTTCTGGTTTCTGTGCTTAATCACAGTTATTTTATAAATTCAATTAACTTAATGCAATCACGTGTTTCTCAATGTACTAAAAAAAGAATCGTTTTTCAGTTGTTGCAGGTATTGTAACTTGTTGTTACGGTGCCCAGGAGGTGAACTCCCTTAAAAAAGACACTGCCAAGCCTGCTACACAAAAATTGCAAAAAAAATCTCCTTTCTGTCCGCGTATTTTTAAAATACAATAAAATTCTAGTAATTGGATAGGTTTTTAGTAAAAATTATTAATGCCATAAATGATCGGAAATCGGAATAAACAAATTTTTCAAAACTGCAATTATTTTAAGAGGGAATCATAAGGTTTTAAATTATACTTTATCATAAAGTTTTTTCACAAAATTAGACAATAAAACTTTTTTTCCTATATATTTATAAAATTCGTTGATAAAAAAAAAAATTGATTACTCGGACAGTGGTTCATCATCAATAATTATTTTCAGCAGGCCACAGCATCCAAACAACTGAGAGCGAGAACTAAATTTCTGTGTTATGATACTTTTTTTTACGTTGGATGATATGCCCGTCAGGTATATTCACGACTTGCTAAAAAGATCTAGCCTTTCTTAAAGAGTTACTGAATACAATATCATTCTTATGTTTCACTATTATCCTTATATCGATGATATTACGATATGTAACCATATTACATGATTCAGTCAGAGGCTTAGCCTATAAAGGTGTTAAAAAAGTCAAATTTTAGACATGAATATTTTAAATGTTGTATGGCTAGGCCTTCTGAAATTTTAATCATATCAAAATAGTTCTTTCAAGATTACATGCTCAAAGTTTTAACAAAATTGCAAGAAGATACTTTTTTTTCTGACTTTTACCTAGAAGTAAAATGATAGTAGGTTTTGTCACTGGTGTGCATACATTCCAAGGAAATAACTGGGCCCAAGGGAACTTGTAAAGCAACGCCCGATATATCTTTGTGATCGCCTTGGCCGGATGCACAACAGTGGCGAAGGCTATTTTTCTACCGAGGGCGCAACAAATGTCCGAATGTCATGAAAAACGCCTGACTTAGGAAAAATGATTTTTTGTTAGTTTAACCACGTTATGACTCAAAACGCGTACACAATTCTGTTTTATATTTTAGAATAACGAAGTTATTTTTTCATCAATATCTTTTCTTTCCGTCATAGTAAGACAAACCATCAATTAGCATGTTAGTACTTTCCATGATGCGATAAACTTTCCTTGCCTCAAGGCTTATTTGTCATGTGCCAAGCTAGTGAGCTTGGAAGGAGTGAGCGGACAATGGTATCAGGCCCGTATATCTATATATATACTTTGATGTAAATGGCGGACCTTATGGAATGCATCAACCAATCAGCAGCGGTCCCATGATTGGCCGCTCACTCCCTCCAAGCTCACTATGCCAAGCGTAATCTAATGAGTAGAACTAATACTGTATGGCTCATTGTCATGAGCACATTTTCCAACCATAATTTAAAATAAAATTTTTTTCTTAAGAATGAAATACACTCCTTGTAATTTTTACTGGCATTATAGAAGTTCATCGGTGCCACTTTAGTATACGCTCCGCCACTAAAGTGCGCTCCAGCGGACATGCAGTAGTCGCAGAGTGCGCTCCGCCACTATAGTGAGCTTTCTATATGTTTTCATCGCTGTAAAATTTTCCATATCTATGCTCTTGATTATTTGCTACTTGTTTTGATTACAG
>JAPYYV010010320.1:0-17855 GCA_030522625.1 Copidosoma aretas
AAGTAAAAAATAAAATACGTTTATATAATTTTTAAAGACCGGAAAAACAATAAATGTTAACAGTGTGAAAAGATTTTGAAAAAAAAAAAAATCGCAGGAAAAAAAAAAAAAAAAAAAAAAAAAAAACATAGCCATAGACATAAATTAATCATCGTTTGAGCAATTATTTTAAAATAAAGTTAAGTAATCTGTAAATTAAAAAACAAGCAAACTTTATAAATAAGATAAGTAATTGAAATATTCATAAGAATATAAGTCTAGAGTGAGAACTTTACAAGTAAAGACTCGAAGAAAACAAGGTAACTACTCAAAAAGAAAACAAATAAGTAATATAATACATTAATTGAATACAAAAACAAAGACATGAAAATGGAAATTTGATATTTCAGGGAGAGGTGTAAAGACAGACGTAAAAAAGTGATACGATACCAGAGACATAAAGAAAAAGGTTAGAATATAGAGATACAGCCCCACAGGGATATAAGATGGAAACAGGTGTACTCAAATATACAGAGTATTGAAATAAAAAGGTTTTAATAAGACACTAAAAAGACGCAGACCTTTACAATATCATTAAAGCAGAGTTACTGGAAAAATATAAAGGACATAGGGCGAAAAAAAACTCTGGCACATATTACGTTAAGAACATAATAAAAAGTAACATGATATTAGATGCATGGACATTATTAACAGCTTAACTAACAAATGAATACACAAGATCATAATTATAAAAACAGAAGCTTACGAACAGTTCTGTGCAGGTGTAAAATATTTAAAAAATCTAGTTCAAGACTAAAATAGTGTGAGCTAGAGACTTATAAAATTCGTGATGTAAAAACAAATATATAACAATAAATTATCAGAGATATGTAGACGGACACAAAAAGTAGCAATGCTTTGATAGAGACAAAGATGGATATCTATACAGTAAAGTTGAGATACCGAAGGTAAAATAAAGACATAGATTTAAATAAAATACTCAAATAATTTCTTCCCTCATCAGGACATACACATAAGTGCAAACATGAATATAGAGACACAAAAAGAGAGTTTACAAATGTAATAGAATAGAGAACGCAAACGATAGGAGGACAAGGCCCCAGTAGTGAACTGCTACGATGCGTGGCATACCATTAAAAGCAAAATAATAGGAAAAAACTCTGAAATATAATTTTGCTCATCACTGCCAATTCATTATCGACGCAACGCGAAACAGGTTAGATTACAGTATGAAGCAGTTTCCTTAAATTATACGTGTGAAAATGTGCATGTATCACTATATTTGTACGTACTTCGCTGTTGTCAGAAGAAATTTCGAAGTTAGAGACTACACGCCGTGATTAATCCAGACGTATACACAGTTTTGCCCCACATTATGTATTCATGCAAAGTTCATCAAAGACTTGTCTCTCCATCTCTCCCAACGAAACCAAAATCTGTTACAGAGGGAAAACAGATGGCGATAAACTACGACTGCAAATTCATCGAGACCGCGGTCAGTATAAACCACAACGTGGACGAGCTGCTCGTCGGCCTTCTCAGCCAAATTCGACTAAAGCTTGAGAACCCGGAACGTTGTCGCGACATAATCCGGCGACGATCGCGTCGCAACCGCAGTCGATCACCGATCGGCTCGTGCTCGGAAAACAACTCGCCGAAGAAGTACAGGGGCAGCAGGACGAGCGCAAGCTTGAAAGTGCGCAGTCTACTGGGTAAGGTCTGGGCGCGCGACAGCAAGTCCAAGAGCTGCGAAAATCTGCATGTACTGTAGAGGACGAACAAAATGAAAAAGGAAACCCGTAACAATGCAAATATGATAACAATTTTATTTAAGGATTTAAATCATAAATATATATATTAAAATGTAAATGTATAAAAAACGTGAAAATTCCAAGACTGATTGTCGTTACGTGGGTGGTGGAGCCGGGAGGCCTTCTCAGGAGATGCTCGGCTGATTTGATCTCTTATTATTTATCTCTTCGTCTCTTGCTCGTCGCTCGCTGTTCTTCATCGTAATTATTATGATTAACATGTAGCTAAGATCGAGACGGACTATATATTACGAGTTTAATGGAAAGCAGCGACGATAAATATTATTTTTATCATTATACTATTGCGTAGCCGTGGTTAAAAAAATCGAGGCTTTTATCCCCTGACAATGTGTGTATTCACGGAATTCTTAGTCGTCGTAAGGACGTGCTTGGTGGAATCGATTTTGTAAGTATAATTTATTCTTCTGTCGTCCGCCGTAACACAGTGGAATTCAAATGACAAATTTATAAATATAAAAGACATAAATTTACATATGTATGTATGAAGATCTTGCGCGTTCCCATGCTGTTCCTTTTAAGGTATATTTTTGATAAACAGAACCTTTGGTTTATTGACTGGTAAAAAAAAGATATTTTTTATATAATAAACATGGTTTATTCATTTCAAAGCTTCGACAACTATACTCTGTACCTTATAATTTTTCTTATTTACGCACAAATACTTTTTTTAAGAAAATCATGTCGATTCGATGAGATTATATTTTTATATTTTCTTCTTTTATCCAGACAAGAGGAATATACTCTATTTTGTTAAGGATCTTGCGATGAATCGGTAAAGCTTGCCACGTAACTTTTTCCATTTTCTGATACGAAGAAAAATTATAGAATCGATTCTACACCGCGGTCTTCCTATCCAAGTACATCATTCAAACTTTCAAGCGCGTGTGTACTTACGCGAGAAGAGAGAAAAGAAAATCTCTCATCGAGTTGGGAAAAATATATTTAAAGAAGTTGGAGGTACTCGTCCTGTGTTGATTTTATCCCTCAGAAGACGAGAAAACTGTCGTAAAATTTTACCAACCGTGATTATAAGCGCTCTTGCGTTTAAAAGGTTAGGCGCGAAAATAGCTGCCACAAATAACGGAGAAATTTAGTTGTCACAGAATATATACTATTTTGGTAATATTTCTTGATTTGATTTTTATTAAATTTATTGCGTTCTAAGTTTGTATATTATCGATTTAATGTTTCAGTAGATAATGTACGATTAGTTTATTTACTTATTAAAAAATAATATTTTACATATTATAGAAAAAATTTTTTGTTCAATCAAAATAAATAATAATACAATATTGATTGTCAAATTTTTCTAGATTTATTTTTCTTTACGCTAGTATCCAATTTTTCGAATCATATTTAGATATTTATAAAAAGTTTGAAATCATTCTTAATTTCGAAGCCTAAGACATTAAAATAAAAAAATCTAAGTTCTAGAATAACCTCTCAGTTCATATCTCCATATGTCCAGAATAGATCGAGAAATTTTCTCCGTAAATTGAGGCAACTGTTTTTTATTGTACAAATTTATGACTGATGTAAACTGACGAAAGAGTCACACAGACTAGTGAACCATTTAAGTACGGCAGAATTAAAATGGACGTGGTGTAAAAATACTTTGATTACGCGGGTAAAGGTGCTTTTAAAAATATGTTAGAGCCGCTTTGTTCTTAGCACTTCCGATCCATCGTGAAATATTTGCGCTTGAGGAAGAAATTTTAACAATAGGTATATACTCTTTAAAAAAGTTTTAATATACTTAACCGATTTGTTATGTGTACGTTCAAATTGTAGCAGACAGCAGAAAGTGCCACAAAGTTGCGAGTGTTCCACTCGAATGAACCGATGACAAAAATTATGTAAATTCTTATGCAACAACAACATTTCAAGTGGCTCTTTCTTCGATGCGATATTTTATTGTAAAAACTAGTATATTATAAAGAGTTTTAAAAATCATTTATTAGAAAGTATGATATTAAGAAAATAATTCTTGTCACCGGAGAAGTGCAAAATATTAATTGACAAGATGAATTTTTACAAAAATAAAATAATATAAAAATAACAACCAATATTAATGACGACCACGTTTGAATTTACACTACTTTTTTACATTAAAACTTTTTGTACGTTGACAGAAGTCGATTAAAAAATTCTTATGATTGATATAGAAAAACCGAAAAAGAAAGCCCGTGGCAAAAGTTTAAAAAAAACACGAGCTTAACAAAAAAAAAAAAAGAAAAAATCTAAGTTTACTTGTAAGTCAGGCGCGTATGTTACGTAATAGATAGCAAAAAAAAATACCAAGTCCAATGGAGCCCGAACGTAAAAGATAGAAATAACTCTAGCGAACGCTCTAGACGTTACAAATATTTCGAAGTTTACGAAAACTTTCCCACTGTACATTGACTCTCAAAAATTGTATGATCTCTTTTTCATTCGAATTTGAATAGCGAGAAATGGAATCGTATTACGCTAGATTTAAACGATACAGCAAAGGTGTCCATGATAATGATTTGAAAATTGTGCGGACCTCGATTCGATTGCTGTTTTATTTGCGAGCTATAAGGCAAAATGTTCATTAAACAATAATAGCAATTCCGAATAAGCAGCGATATTTTGGCAGAGCATGCAAAATGGACGTGTATATTTATGCGCGCAGTGGGATGGGCTGTTTAATTAACATTCTGGAATATGTATATGTTTACATAGGCGCAGGACGGATGATGGGCTTAATCGGCGATTTTCCGAATACAAAAGTAGGCCACGACGCCACCTGCAGTTGATTTGCATGTTACTCATTTCGCTTCAATTATTGTGCCTTTGTTATCGCACTATTCACAATTAAAACTGGGTATATTGTAAGGGTAAAAAATTAATTCACTACTTTATTCATACGTTCATTAATTTTTTGTCGTTTTTTATTTTTAATAGGTTAAAAATCGATGTCACTTTCATAGAAAAGGTATATCGATTGGGTGAAACTTATTAACGTTTTATCGTACATACAATACCTACAATTACAAAATTTAGATGTCTTATAACTTTAAAAAGAGTAAACTAAGTATAATATGCATTATTATTGTATTAACTATAGAATTTTTTTTAAACTACAAAAACTATTACAGTAATTAAAGAGTATCTAAAAAATCATCATTTTAGCAAAATAGTACTACATAAATCGGAAAGTCGTGCGATTTTCTACAACATAATTTACGTAAGCCCCGTCCAATCTGGTACAAAAAACCATAAATTAATACAAAAATGAGCAAAAAAGAGGAAGATCGAAAGGACAGCTCAAGTTTCAAAAGCAATTTGCCACAGGCGCAATTACAAATCTTTTGAATAAATAAATATATAATTATAGACTGTTACGTCTAACGTACGGCTAGCAATGCCCGACTGCTTTGCGAGGTACCAAATATGTACATAATAATAGAATATCGTTTACTCGCTAGTAAAACACAAACATCTACATGTACACTGTTTGTATAATATGTATGTGCGCATAACGAATGACGTACAAAAGTTAACGTGAACGCGGTCCATTCGCATATAATATAATTAAATGTTCGTTGGTACAGCGAGGCACTGATTCATAGTTGATTCTTTAATATCATTGCCGGAATATAGCAAGTCACCAACAACAATAAACACCTACAGTCGATGCTTTATTACGTGAACATATTGATAAACACGCGAATATTGTGCGCTCGATCAATGAAACTGAAATTCAATAACGTTGAAGGAGGGATCTATTGAGTTATTTGTCGCTGTGCCGTTTGTCAGAAGAATTTTTGGATAAATAGAAAAGCATTATAGGAAAAAATATATTGACAAAGCTTTTGAAGGTATCGTGAGAGAAAGAGATTTCAACGGAATATTTGAAACTTAAAAGTATAATGGAAACAATATTATTATTATTATGAAAAAAATCAAGTAGACTGAGAGGATTTAATTTTATCAATTCAACATTAAAATTAATCGAAATAACGATTGCATTGAAATTTGAAATGTCGAAAGTAGTAGCTTCAATTGAAGCATATTTGAACAATCAGTAAAGAAGCTCAACAAAATTTTTAAGTTGCGTCAAAGAACCAATACCTTAAAGATTTTCGGAAACCTGAAATATATATTTATATTTTCAACGTGTAAGTACGCGGGAATTGAATTTTCCATTTCAAAAACTTTTACATTCCTAATATATAACCAAGAATGAAAGTAAAAAGGATCGATTGGAATACGTTTTCAAGAATTTAAGCAATAAGTTTCAATTTCATCGTATGAATTTCAAAATCTGCAGAATTTATTCGACTGCACGATTTGGAGATCGATAAAATCTTCTTGTACAAAATGAAACATCACGTCTTCTGATTTTATTCACGCCAAAGGTCTCAGCTGTCAAGGAAAATTCACCAAGTTTTGTTTAATCAAAATTATTCAATAAATGTGATTTTTATGAGTGGAAAAAATTCGTGGATATTATTTGAGAATACACGAATAAATTGTCAAAACAAATTTAAATTTCATGTTTCTTAAGGTAGATAAAAAGAGCTCAAGGAATCATATGGTATCTAAGCATGCATTTATATTAATGAACATTTATCACGCACTTGCATAATAAGTACGAATATAACGTATTTGTGTGTATTTTAATTCGTTAATCTCTAATTGTCTCCTCTTAAATCCATAATATATTAAAACTTCTAACGTAAGCATCGTACACAAATTTTTGACGTATATGAGTATATGCACCCTTTAACATATGTATACGTATACATAAGTATTACACAGGTAAATGATTTCAAGTAAGTTATTATTTTAAATTAATTATCCACAAAAATTTCAGTCGTTACCTTCTAATGAAAGTATAAATTATAATGAAGAAAAACAAACTATTTTTTGCGAAAATTTCTACAACTGCCATCGCCCGGAAAACATCAAGTATCTACTATTTTTGTAAAATATTTCATATAATAAATATTAAAGTTATCTTCATCGTTGACCAAACAGCTTATGATGCATAATTTGTGAAACTCTCCGCCAAAAAGCCCACCGTACTGAGAGTGTCATCAAGCCAAATTATACCATAATTTTTACCTAGAGCAGCTCACCTCCCGCAATAAAAAAAATTAGCCCGCACTTTTAGCGTGGCTAATAAGGAATGAAAAAGCTTCATCTCTCTTTTTCCTCGAAACGCTCGTAAATAAACACCTGCCGTAAGGTTTCATTAAAATTTTTGGCTTATCACGCGCAATCGCACTAACGATAAACAAAGATAAAAAAAAATACAGCCGAAAATTCAAGTTCAACATTATGTTTTTTTTTCCAGTTCATGTGCTAATGGTGCATTAAAAGTCTCTCATTTACACGATATTTTCGGACAAAAAATGAGTTATTAAAAATTATTTTTTAAAAATTGTCTAAAATTCGTTCTTCATCATTACAGTAAATGTACATTAGTTATTAAAACAATTTTAAATAGCTCAAAACAGTGAACAGCCCGCATTGAATTTTCTCTGGAATCCACACTTTGGATCTAAAAAAGAAAAAAAAAGTAAAATAACGTAACAATCACTCAGAAAAGATAAAGAGCTTGACATAAACTTTTGGCAAGGCTGGTCGACGAAAATTTCTTACCATAAAAAATCATCGCCCCGGCACGTGCGGAATGCCTGAGTACTGACATTTTTGGCACTGCCCCTCGATCCGTGCCATAAATTGCCCGCGTCGGAAAGAAGAAAAAAAAAACCTGCAGTCACGTATACTCGTTATCGCCGAAGCGTGCCGCTGGCACTTTGGTTTCACGTACCCGAGACGTAGACGCCGATTCGTGTACCGTACAGCCATTACCGAGTTTCACACGCGAGAGGTAATTAGTTTTTACGCTTTTTGATTGACAATTTTCATTCCGTTTTTTTTCCCCCACCTGTTGGAATGTCATTTAATTTAATTGCTTTTAACGCGCGCAGTATGATTTTTGAGGGATAATTTAATTCCAAAAAATCTTGTAATTGAATTTTAAATGTTTCATTGCAATATGAAAGTACCAATCAATAATTATGTTTCAATCCAAAAGCTTAAGGGGTGAATATTATTGTACAACTGTTTTATCATTCCAATAAGCAACACTTTTTTTGCCTGCTTGTTATTATTATTTATAACACTCTAAATCCAAGTGTGTTATAAAAATTTATACGTTATTTTGGAATATATCAATGTTATTAGTTTTGAATAAAAATATTCGAAGTATGATCAACTATTCTATCAGCTCTATAGAAACGTACGTTCTTTTACAAGCTTGAAAATGAATGAAGGAAGATTATATGACTTAAACAATTTTACATGACATTAACATGCTTGCTATTGATATGTTAAATATTTGACAGCCTTTCTACAATATTATCATTTATTTTTTGTTGAAAATTGTTCGATTGAACAGGGCTGGTAAAATATTACACAACCCAGATCGATTTTGGAGAAGGTGATTCATCCAACAAACTCCAATTTACAATTACATTTTTTCAATAACATTTTACTTATCCATTAAAAATATTATTCTCTAAAATTCTTTCATTTCAAAGCCTTTTCAAACGATCAAAACCCAAAACACCATCGTCCAACATCCATTCGCGATACATCGACCACGTTGTAACACCACAGCATGCAAAAAGCCAGAGACGCTGTTCCAGCAAGCTCAGAAGGCATTATAGATCCCCTGTCTCCCCTGCAAAACCCCCCGATCCACTAAGCGGCCCTTAAATCGCTTAGCGCCCCGTCAAAGGCCGTGCGAGCGGCAAATGTAAGCCCGAGTCTTCGGGCACGACGGGAATCCAATTACGCAGCGGCGGCGGCGGCGGCAGCGGCGGCAGCGAATCGAATTTATTAATCGCCGCGTCTACGTGGCGCACGTGCGCGCCCCGATAATCGACACTGCCTCACTCGGGGCTTTTCCGCGGCGTCACGCTCGCTCGGCAAAGCCGCAGAGAGACTTTGACCCTTTTTTATTCGAGCGGGTGTTTGTTCATTGAAAGCGTGATCGAGCGGTATAGGGTGTGGGGGTGGGAAACAAGAGGGACGAGGAAAAAGGGGTTGCGGAAAATTTAGGGCGAGGGAATATTCATGGAAACTTTTAATCGGCTTTTGGACAGGTAGCAGCGTCGCACTCTATAATCCGTTGTGCGTTTTAGCGCCAGTTTGAAGATTCGTTTTTGCGTACAGTATGGGAATATTTCCAGCGAAATTTACTATTTTCAAAATAAAAGTTTGGTTATAGAAGAGAATAGCTGGTGGTAAACGAAATCTTTGTTCAGAGTTTTTTTCTATCTGACTTAAAATATATTTTTCTCTTTAGAAAACGCCACTTTTTACTTGGCAAATATAAGTTGATGAAATTTTAAATTTTAATCGGTACGATTAGCTTGAAACTTTATTTTAACGATATACTCCAGTTTCCTTAATAATAGGTACAACATTGTTCATGCTATTTATTATAAAAAAAAAATCGGTATAAATTGCGATGTTATTTAACTAAAAGCATTTATTCACATGTTTGTCATCTTTCCTAGACATTAATAAACATAATGTTTCAATATTTTGCATGAAAAAATGTATTATATTATTTTTTTCTGATCTAAATTCAATTGACGACATGATCAGGAAGTGGCAACTACTTCAATTATAAAGTATAATCAAATGAAGATGATGAACATTTTTTGCATCTCAACCAACAAATCGAACAAAAATGAAAAGTTTGTAAAGAGCTGTAATTTTATTACTTAACATTTATTTTGATTTTGCAAAATCGTCAAAAATAACGGCTTTTGGTCGTTATACAGAATTTATTAATAAATGTACAAAGAAAGAGCCACGAATTTCTCTAAAAGTTTTCCCCAAATTTACCAAAAGAACAATTCAGCCGGAGGAAAGCTCTTAGTTTTTGACACTAGTCGTACCGGATGCCCCTATTGTGGAAATTCATGTGGATGGCTAACACGCGCATTTATTACCAAACAGCGACTGACTGAGTTTTGTTCAAAATAACCGACTGCTGCGTTAATCGCCTGACAAATTTCAAACCATCGGCCAATCGCTTCGGATTATTCGGACGGAAAAACAGCACGAGTGAATTCCAAAAAGCCCACCGATCGAAAACAGACATATTTGAGCCCCGCATTTTACAAGTAACTGAGTTTTCCGGGCTAAAAATTCGACAAAAGGATGCCAAAAATATAAATTATCTTTCAAACCGTGCAAAGTACAACGTATCTCATGCGCCCCGATGAACATCCGATCGATAACACTCCCACGCGGCTCCGGTACCCCTTGAACGCAATGATACATTAAAACTCGTCGTTTGGAAACATTTTTCAGGCGAAAAGTTGATAAACCCCCTCCACCGTATCCGAAAGGGCGACAAATCAAGCCTGCGCGCGCCGCGAAAACTTTCCATTTCCACGCGCCCCTAGCCGAACTTTTGCGCCATTCATCTTGCCCGCGCAACTTTCCGAAATCGCAAGGGACCAATGACTGTAGAAGCCTCGAGAGCTCGCGATACAAATCGAAAACTTTCGCGTCCGGGGCGCGTATATCTTCCTATGTCGGAATTCGCGAGAGGCGCCGGGTGCCTCGGACGACCGAAAATTAGTAACACGGCCGAACTGTCGATCGCTGAAATTTTGCGGCGACGATACACTGTTTGGAAGAACAACCCCTTTAAATTTCCCCCAGAGAAAATTTAACGTACTAGTACTCGAGATACAATCGATGACTTTATTTATAAAAACAGATGTAAAAAAAAATATATAACTTCGATTACGAGGTAATCAATGAGAATTTTGAGCTTAACTTTCACGTATATTTTGTGATTTGATGACATTTTACGTGACAAATTGTGCGAGTTGATACATGAAAATAATGAAACGCAAAAAATACTACATGTTATAATATCGTCGCCCCGTATAAAAAAAGTTACAGCTCGAGTTTGCCCCAGAAAAGAACACAATTGGAGTTCACCGTGAAAAAAAAAAACGATTCAGAACATAATTTGTTCAATCTTCAAAGCCATCTATCAAAGCTCGACGGGTATAAATATGGCAATTCAATTTGTAAGTCAATCCCTCTATTATTTACATTATACGAATGCACAAAACAATTTGTACCACTATTTTTTTCAATAAGAAACTCGAACCGTATTTTTTTCCGGGGAACAGCCAAACCAAATATTTTTCGCGTACAGAGCGACGATATATATACCTGATGCTATCATTGTACGCGTGAAACATACGCGTTTGGTGAGTCGAGGGAACGAAACGAGCGGCTGCAGGGGAAAAAGAGAGTCGGCGGTGCTTTTCCGAGGCGCGGGCTGGTTTCAAAGGTAGCTGCAAAAAACAAAGATAGAAGAAACGCACACGGAGCGCGAATCATGGGCGCTCATCAATTACGGGAGCAGTAGCGACGGCGGGGATGCTATCCAATTTTTTTTTTTTTTTTTTTTTTTTTTTTTTTTTCTTTTTTTTTTTTCCTTTCTTGTTGTTTTTTTGCGGGTTGGTTTTGGTCGTGTTTGTTTATTTCTCTCTTTTGTTCTTCTCCTCGCCCGAGGGGTTATCGCGGGATGGGTTGGGCCGTGTATGTATACATACACCTTCGTTTGTTTTTCAGAAGGTGGGCGGGCGGGTTTGTACGCCGGTTTCATCCCTTTTTGACGGGCACAAATTTATATCTATAAATACACGTAAAACGTAGCCACTTGAGCGTAGTGTTGTGTGTACAAAAGCGGGCGAGCAAGCAAGCTTTGCTTATTTACCAGGGAAACAGATAACGGGGGTAGAGAGAGATAGAGAGGGAGGGGAGTGGGAGAGAAATGTATTTTCAGATTACAAATACACAATGTTGATTTTCGACGGAGGACCAGGACAGAGTGAAAATAATGCGATTGCGGCGCCTTCTGGTGGACTTTTTGATGCGTGACAAATGATGCTGGCTTGTTATTTTCAATATGACGATCTACAAAAGGGGAAATCGAGCGGGAAGTTTATGAAACGTTCATTGTGTTTTTTGAGACATCCAGCGATGATACGAGTAATTCGTAAGGTCGGTGAAAATGGATTTCCTGCGATTCCGCGAACTCACGATGTCAAAAAGTCCAGGGAAGTCCGCATGAATAGTTCGATATAATCACTCTGTCAAGCATCGACACTATATTTTTTTATAAACGCGAATCGAAGCGAAGCAACAAAAAAAAAGTTGTTGAATACACCCAGTCAGAAAGGGATAAAACGACACGGACTTGGAGGAAAAAGAAAGCCTCCCGTAGACTGGCTGCCTGATAGGAGGCTTGGCTATTGTATTCGGACGAAATAAACTCGGATTTTTTCATGCGTGCGTAACAACAGTGTTACGGCGCAAGCTTCGACAAATGCAATATGTATTGAGAGAAAAATCATAATATAATAACGAAGGTGAAAATAGATGAAAATAAAAAATAAAAAATAAACTAAGAAATACTCGGACGAAAGGAGATACAAACAAATAAAAATTATATCATTATCGTAAGTGTAACGATTATTTAACTAAATAGTATAAAAAAAAAATTAAAAGGCGTCATGGTGGTGTTATGATTATACATATTATATACACATGTAGGGTCGTACAGTAAAAAATAATAATATAGCGTCGACTTTTAAAGAGAACAACAATTTTTTATTAATCGTTCGTTTAGACAAATATGGTGAGCGGATCAAAGTAGCTACTATATTTCAAAAATCTTTGAGACCTCGGAGGATCGTCGCAAAAGATCATTGGATGAGTATAAAAGAAATGTTGCGATAGGGTTGCGCCGAGGCTGAGTGTATCACGCGAATTTCGCTGACTTTTTCTTTTCCCACTACAGAACACGTGTATACATACATTTTACTATACATGTACTATACCTACGTACATAAAATCCGTTCGTGCTGCGTCATCCTTCCCCATTTTCGACTTTCCTTTTTCCTCTCCCAAAACATTTTCCGTCGATTTCACCATACAGCCATAAATAACGGAGAAAAAAATGTGAAGGAAGAACGGGAGAGTGTAGTGCGTTCGCACGAAGATGGATTTTTCGACCGGCGTCAAATAAATAGCCGTAGAGATTCTGAAATAGGTAAAAATAGCAGAATAAAAAAAACATTAGGTTGCGTACTGCGGCATCTTGTCCGTGCGTTCGATCAAATGATTTGAATTACTGATTATTCATTGCTTTGCGTACGTTCATACATATTTGTTGTAGAACTTTGAGATTCATTGTTGATTTATATTCATATTAATAAGAAGTTATAAGTTATTTTTAATCGGAAATTTTGTAAATTATTTGTTAGTATCACATCCATTTCGAAAAAACTGATTTGTTTCTTTATTTACTGATAACCTCAGACTATTGATGTCTAACGTAAAAATATTCGTAAAATACAAGAAAAAAACTACGAATCCGTGTGCGAAAAATGCGTCTGAATGTGTGTGGAATCTCCTTTTTTATCCTCATACATAAAAACTTTTTATCATAACATTTAAACTTGCTTACACGAAGCCACATGTGATTTGAAATTTCATTCATTTTTGCGATCCAAGCGATACGCACGGGTGATTTTCATCGAATGTGTAGAACAATGAATTACGAGGCAGTGGATATTTTGAAATGTGGAAGAAATTGAGATGATATAGTGATAATCCGCTGGTACATGTATCACGCATATACACACAAACGTACATTATTATATATTATTCGAAAAGAAAATCAATAAAACTGACACGTGGCACGTCGAATAATTGCATCAGATTATTATCATTATTATCACGTGAAAATCTCATACACCAATTAATTGTGCTGTACACATCGGAATACAATGAACAGTAATATTAAGAACGAAAAAAAAACACAAATAATTATGATAATTCTCTTTGCTACAGCTAAGTGGCAGAAAAGATGTACAACCATTGTAATACTTTATAATGCGTGGCACTTCGATTGTGTGCCATTGAAGTGTTGTATATTGTACAAGTGTAATGTCACAACAAGAGACTCGGAGTGACGTCACCGAGATACTGTTGGAATCAATAAATGGTAATAACGATAGACATAAATTTTATTGTCCTCTGTGTTATATGTCTTGACCCTCTTGTTTACGATACAGCCAATCAACGTTTTCCCTTTGATGTGTACTCCAATATACAATATGATCTCCGAGGTAATATACGGGTACGATAACGTCATCATCCTTTGATTGTCATATTTCTTACGTGAGCGTGTAGTTGTATGCACAAAGAGAATGATAGCAATTATACAAATTCATTGATGCAAACAAAATGTCCGTTACTAACAGATTGTTTTAGGTTTTTATTCGTATTGTGTATTCCAATGGCGTAGAGTGCCTTTTACTTTACCTTTGTTAATTACCCTTTACAGCTGTAAAATAATTTTTTAATAAAAGTTAATCAAACATTAATCGCTATCTTGTTATTTTTTACACAATAAAACAACCCCAGTTAAAGCAGAAACTTTCAATTCATGATTTTTTATTATTTATTTATATATGAATCGTCTAGTGTTCCACCATTACGTTGCTTCTTACGAAAAATAATACATTTCGAGTTTCTTAGGAAAAAGAGTACGATCGAGTATCTACCGATACGATTCAAGTTTCTGGCGAAAGTCATACGATTCAGTTATGGAAAAAAAAATACGATTCGAACTTCTGGCGGAAAATAATGATATTCAAGATTTTGGTGAATAAGCATATGATGTGAGCTTCTTCCTAAAAAAACTTTGTAATAAATTATTTTGTGCATCGTACGACGATAATAATATAGGGATGGATTGACAAATTGAAATGACATATTTGTCGAGTTCATAACATAAATTTTGTTCCTTTAAAATGCAATATTCAGTACGTAGAAAAGTAGAATTTTTAAAATTATGGTTTGAATCGTATTCTTTTCCACCAGAAACTCAAATAGCATATTCATTTTCGGTAGAATCCCGAATCGTAATTTTTTTACAGAAGTCAAACCAGAAACTTTTTTTTTGTGGGAAACGACGTTAAAATGTATTTATGTGTATTTGTACTTTCATTTAATTTCATAATTTATTAATTAATTCATTGATTTATTTATTTGTGTATTTTTATGTCATTATTCGAAACGTCTTTATAAAAAGGTTGACATTTCAACGCCCCAAGCAGCAACTGTTCAGAAATAATTTTACACAAGTTTATCCGCTTTGCCGGCACAGGTTAAAACCTCCATTATTTATTGCAAATAAAATGTTTTAAAATGTATTGATTTCTCTCATTTGATTTCAAAAGTTAATTAATTTAAATGATACAAATTTTAAATAGCTTTCATCTTTTACTTTATTCGATACAACACCAAAAATATTAAAGCTTGTTTTCTACTTAAGGAGGTTCATTACTCATATACACTAAATTTGTAATAATTAATTAATGAAGTAGATCATTAACATTTATTAGCAAAAAAGTTAATTCAATTCCTAAAAAAGGATAATTTAAGTGCCGAAAAAAATTTATTATTCAATTTTGCATGTTGCATGTTTAGGTACTGTTAAGTATAAAACCAAACTCAATAAAAGTTGTCAAACTTTTTGGTTTTTTATCCTATTTCCATTTTTCAAAGCTTCGATTCTTCCAAAAACGATTTTGAATAAATTTACCGAAGGAATTTTCGAAAATATACAATGCGTAAAAAATTAGGTACTATTGTTTATACAAAATCTTGTAAAACATATGGACAATAAGACCTAACTTTTTACACAATGAATATTGTATACAAATTCTTCGATAACTTTGTTCGAAATTTTTTAAGAAAGAATCCATTCCTTTAAAAATGGAAATCAGATAAAAAACAAAAAAATTTTACAACTTTTTTTGAGTTTGTTTTTACAATTAACAATACCTGAATATGCAGCATGCAAAATTTTTAAAATAAATTTTTTTTGACACTTACATTATTATTTTTTAGTATGAAATTGACTTTGTTGTTATTAAATGTCAACCATCTACAAAATTAATTATTACAAATTTAGTGGTATATGTGAGTAATGAGTCTCCTTAAAATAATTATTAAAACTTAAAACTATCATAAGAGATGTCAAAAGATTTTTTTTTATGTAGCAAAAATATGTGCATCCATAAAAGTAAATTTTAATTATAACTATCCAAATCTGATTTTCCTAGCAAAGTTAAGCTAGAGAAAATATTTTGACGCTTCAAGTAGAACAGTCCAAAAATAGTCAGACTGGGTAATACTTGTATCTGCAGAATATAATCCTGCTTCCAATGATAGCATTTCTATTTCTGTAATGAGTGCATGTCTAAATCCAAACAAGCGTGTTTGCTCTGCTCATTAATGATGTTTTTTCCTGAAAAATAATAAAAACCGATAGTGCGCTTTCGTGCGGGAAATTGAGCGAAAAACAAATGGGAGAAAAGATGGACAGACGGAAGGACGGATGGATGGACGGGGCAGAAAAAGCAGTTGGCAAATGGAAACGGATAGCACGGGGCTTGGTGCGAGGCGTGAGAAATTTTCGCGATTTTCCGGCTGTAATTGAAACCGCTGGCACATTTCACCTCTTTTCCTCTGCGGGTACGTTAGCGTTGAATTCAATGGTTATACCTTTTCCGTGAGCTGAAATAATACGTGGAACTTTAATTTGATTTGAAATTAGGTCAGACCACTTTCTTGGTGATACGTACGTGATATTCGTAACAAGTAAACTTGAATGATTCTGAGGTTCAAAAGTTTCACGTTTTACAGGAAGACAATAAATTCGTAATAAAGACAGACTAACCCAATCTGCCGACAAACGATCGCGTGCGGAAAAAGTGCATGCAGACATTATATTCTCTGGTGCACCTTAGCTATACCATTTGTAGCGCCAGAAAGTGTTTTTTCTTCATTACCGCGGCAAACAACTTGTTCAAGTTCTCTCGGGAAAAAGAGTTCTTTAAAATTATTGTGTTGCTGCTTTCAAGGATTTATCATCCTTATTTGCCTTTTATTGCTTGAGTTTAGATTATCAAGCAGTACTGAACGCAATTATGAAAAATACTTCTTTGTTATACTTGAATGAGCACTTGAATAAGATAAGAAATTATTATGATTCAGCGTCTACGAAATTTTAGCGGGAATGAAAATGAAAATTTAATACTTACATTCGTACTTCCGTGCCTAATTTTACAATTAAGCTAGTTCCTTCGGTAAGACAAGGACACAACCATCACGATGTGTTTAACTGGCTCTTACTCAAAAAATGGTTGGTAAAATCACGTGAAAAAATTCAGGAATATTTCTATTGATTGGTTTGTCTACAGACTTCATTAAAAGTAAAAATTTTTTTTCAATCACATGACAACAATTATATTTTTGAGGGTATCAATTTCATATGCATTTCTATGAACAAAAGTGTCATACAATTCTTAAAACTCTACTGTTTTTCGTATGAATATTGTTATTTTGTGACTCGAAAATACATACATAAAATTGAAGTCCAATATTTAATAGACACAATTGTATAAGCGATTCAGTACAACTTGAATATATACTATAGTTGAATGGTTATAAAGAAATGTCGTATAAAATCTGTAAAAACTCAAGCATATTTCTAATATTCCGAATGAAAATCTATTTCAATTTCGTTACATCCTTATATAAAGTCGTATGCTTGGAAAACCAGCTTAAATTACCATCTGCACGAATAAATGTGAACACTTGATTCGTAAATTTAAATAAATTCTAGAAATATATCTATTAAGAACTAAAAAAAATTTTGGGGAAATTCGAATAGCCTTACAGAAATTTCCTCATTTTTGTCTATAGTTGGTAAGTATAAACAATTTTCGAAAATACGTCAAAATCAACTAATAAAATCCAAACTATACAAGGTGTTCCGAAAATGTTCCAGGAAAACTACACCACGAGATTAAGCTTGTCAAGACGAACAAAAAAGCTTTTTACCAAATTTCGATCCAATGC
>JAPYYV010010321.1:0-19827 GCA_030522625.1 Copidosoma aretas
CTCTTCAGGACACAAATTAACATGTCAGTGCCAGGACAAAACGTCACACGGACGGTCATGGCGTGAAAATTTACAGACACATCATAAAAATAACTATGTCCATTGTATTAAACAACACCGAATAAACATTAACAAGAAGAGGCGGAGACCGTCTCATTGATTGTAGTTACAGGGTAGATACATAAATTTATTGGTGAAGAATTCGTTGAAATAAAAACATTCAATGAAAGTGATGGTGCTTGCGATGGTAGTATTACGCCAAAACCAGAAAGTGTCACAAGGTTAAAAGGTCTTTTGAATTATATAGATGGTTATCTAGTATATTGTGAAGGACATAGAATTAGTTTACAAAGTGTATTTAACAAAATTATTTAATACATATACCATAACAGCCGGGAATTTAATGAAGCCTAAATTCAAGTATATACAATAGGCATTATTGACCAAACGTTAAGTGAAATGAACATCACTAAGTCTAAAAAAATTATTTTCAATTAATGTATAAGTTGTGCGATAAAAAAATTTTTACACTTTCAAGAGGTCAATGTTTATCGATCATTAATTACATTTTTGAATTAGATAAAAATATAATTACATATATAAATGACTCTAATGGCATTTACATATCAAATTACTTTCAACGTAGAGCGCGAAACCTCCATACGTGATAGAAATCGCTATGTTTTATAATGGCCCTGATTTCAATAAACATCGAATTTTGATGAATTTCTTTCATATTCATACCAAGTAAATTTGAGTAGTCAAGTTACAATTATTGATGAGACGAAAAAAACCACCTCGACCCTGGAGTCGAACCGGGGAGCTCCTTCTGGCCGGGGAGGCACGCTACCACTTGCGCTACCGAGGCCTTGGCGATTCCCTTTATCTTATCAAGTCAAGTTCTAAACGCTATTCTTTCAGTCAAAGCGTACTTTTCAATGCATTCACAAACATGATTTCAAGATAGGTGAAGATATGGTCACATATATAAATGACTCAAATGGCATTTACCTATCAAATTATTTTCAACGTACAGCACGAAGCCTCCATACGTGATAGAAATCGCTATATTTTATAATAGCCCTTAGTTCAATAAACATCGAATTTTGATGAATTTCGTTCATATTAATACCAAGTAAATTCGAGTAGTCAAGTTAAAATTATTGATGAGACGAAAAAAAACCACCTCGACCCCGGAGTCGAACCGGGGAGCTCCTTATTGCCGGGAAGGCACGCTAACACTTGCGCCACCGAGGCCTTGGCGATTTCCTTCGTCTCATCAAGTCTAAATGCCATTAGAGTCATTTATATGTGTGATTATATCTTCACCTATCTTGAAATCATCTTTGTGAATGCATTGAAAAGTACGCTTTAGCTTAAAGAATAGCGTTTACAACTTGACTTGATGAGACGAAGGGAATCGCCAAGGCCTCGGTGGCGTAAGTGGTATCGTGCCTTCCCGGCAAGAAGGAGCTCCCCGGTTCGACTCCGGGGTCGAGGTGGTTTTTTTCGTCTCATCAATAATTTTAACTTGACTACTCAAATTAACTTGGTATGAATATGAAAGAAATTCATCAAAATTCGATGTTTGTTGAAATAAGGGCTATTATAAAATATAGCGATTTCTATCACGTATGGAGGCTTTGCGCTGTACGTTAAAAAAAATTTGATAGGTAAATGCCATTAGAGTCATTTATATATGTGATTGTATCTTCACCTATCTTCAAATCATGTTTGTGAATGCATTGAAAAATATAATTGTTAAAAATCTTAACGTGCCTGACAATATGGCCTACATGATTAAATAGACAAATTAAACTTTAATTTCTGTAATTCATTTTTAAATATGTATAATGAATATCAACTAATCACCATGTTTTGTGCAATGATCGTGTACTTCCCAATACCCATCATAAAACCAATAAGATGATTATATACAAGGATTTAGTTTGATAGTATATAAATACAATACTTTTATTCATTTTTCAATTTTTTTGAATACATTCAGAAAAATTACATATTGCACGATATAGATAATTTGAAATATACAACGTAAACATATTTTAAATCACAATATTGAATACATTATACATAGCTTTTCAAATTTTCTATCGGTGACTTTGAATTCGCTTTATTGTAACAATTCTCTAGTACAATTCTTTATTAACGTATCATTACGATTCGTAATATTTCTTGTTGCTGCTGGTGCTGCTGCTACTAATGCTGCTGCTGTGGATGCTACACTTAAAAAGATGTAAAAAAACGAGCGTAAAGAATAATTACGGCACATATAATGAAGAAAAACTCTCCACACACTTTCGAATCAAAACTTTGCCATTTTTTCTTTGTTCCACTCGCATTAAACACAATTTTTTTTGGATTCGGTCAACATGATGCGGAGATGTTGAAGGCAATCCATAGCTATCAAAAAAGCTTTCTCACGAATATTTATCTATGTAAATAGCCACCCAGTGAGTACCTGGCATATATGTTGTGACCGTATGTGCTACAATGGCTGCTGAAACGAACAAAATTCGTATTATGGCGGTATATGGTTTGCTGCATATACCCTGACTGAATTGGCATTAAGCCCCTGAATTGTTCTACGTATTCTCGGTCATAGCTATTATTGGAGCTGCTAACGTTTACAGAGTCCATCTTCTAATAATGATACAGTCTTAAGTTATCATAATAGCCTACTTTTAAACTATAGATCCAATTATTACCAAATATTTCTTACATTATCTGGCGAGGAACTCATAAATCACTCGATTAATAAAAAAGTTTTATGCAACGCATCAAATACTTTTTTTTTTAAATTGGTTTCACAGGTAGCGATTTATTTTTACTAGTCTTCTTCTTCAGACATGCAGCATAAGTAAATTTTAAGAAAATATCAATGACTATAAGTATATATTCAGGACCATTATTCTTACAAACATAAATTCCAACGCATGATACAATCAAGTTTTATGTATATGATGAGCTTTTCTTAGTTCATGGATAGTGAAATCGGTCTCATCATCGCTTTTTGCATCGTTTTGCGATTGATTAGAAATGAGTATTCGAAGACGGTCCACTAAAATATTCGGATCTTGCCATCGATAATTACTATAATTTACTTCTGCTCTTTCTGTAAAAGAAGAATGATCACTACAGTCTGAATTTTCATCGCTTGATTGTAAAATAGTTCCTTCTACATCGCTAGTATATCCTCCAGATTGTGTGTGAATTGGTTTTTTATGGAAGTATGTTTGGACCTAATATTCAATCTCATCATTGATATTTCTGATTGGCTGATCAAGTTTATTAAACTGATAGGACTACAATTTTAGAAAAAAAATTCCTCCTGCGTGTTCTTACTGATTGGTTTTGGAGAGTTCCACTCGACATTTAGTGATGTACTTGCACGATTAGGCGGACTACATAAAACAACTTGATCATCCTTAAATACCACTTGATTCGGATAACTTTATGTTTTGTTAAACATGCATTTCTAATATGTTTCTCCATTTTTACTATAATCTTTGTGATAAATGATGTTGTTATATACAAGGCGATCTTTATCTTTTAAACTTTTACGAAATCGCAAACTCATTTTATTGATGTGAACTGTATGATACCGCAGCGTCAACTACCATCAGAGATATATTTTTCTTATATGTATACTCTATCACATAAGGTCTGATTAAAATGTGATCCAAAACGATCAAATACGTACAAATACGATAATATACGATCAAACTTGATCGCTGACTACACATAATCATCTCGCATGGATCAAAGAAATATAACATAGTAGTGTCTATGCTACAAAAAATGCAGCGACATCCATGCTACTAATGTTAAGTGTATAATTAAAGGTGATGCTCCTTCTCGTCCCCCTACCTGCAAATAAGATGCATTGTTCAAGCAGATGAAAGAGTTTCACTACCATTATCACTAACTACTTTGTCTCTGCAGTTATACACATTCACACCACGTGCTTGAAGTCGCAAATCACTTTACTCAAATTACGGGTTACTGTTGGTGCATACAATTAAAATACGACCAAAATACGATCAAAAGACGATCAAAATATGATCAAAATACGATCATAATACGATCAAAATACGATCAAAATACGATCAAAATAAGATCGAATACGATCAAAATACGACCAACATACGATCAAATACGATCAAAATACGATCAATGTACGATCAAATGAAATCAAAATACGATCAAAATACGATCAAGTACGATTAAATACTTATAAAATACATAAGTAGCAAGCGCTATTTTTCCTGCTGCATACCAGCCTCTTGGAAATGTCCAATAGAAGGAAGAGCTGGGCGCTAAGGATTCCCCTGCTGGAAAAGCCCACCTGCGATGCAGCTCTGCTCAACACGTATTTCATCGTCACGTAAAAAGATCTCGGTAAGGAGCATATTTTTGTTTTATGCTGGTCGACTGAAATTTTCAGTATAGCACTAGCAGCATCTATTCGGCCACTAACTTATTTTTTAAGAGATTATCAAGGGCAGCTAATCTGTGGGCGCTTTCATGAGCTGAATCTGCAGAAAATCAAGTATCCTATCACTAACTGCGTTGAGAGAATTATCCGCTGGAGAAGAAAAAACTTCGAGTTTTTATCGTATTTTGATTGTAATTGATTGAATTTAATAATATTTTGTTCTTATTTCATCACAATTGATCGTATTTGATCATATGCAACAACAGTCAATTCCAATTTGAGTCAAGTGATCTACTACCTTAATCAAGTCGATCGTTTGGTAGGCTCTCTTTAAAGTGATCTCCCCACCTTTGGTGACTTGGTGACTCATACTGTAAGCCCAGATGATTCGGCACACGCACTGACCTACGCGATAAGCCCTAATATCTTTGGTAACGTCTTTCACCGGCTCAATTCCATTAAACACTTTTTTAAACGACTTTTTAATGTTAACAATGGCAAACTTTTGAGCAGCAATTATTATTTAAGTTCTAGAAAGTTTGTAATAGTTATGAATAAGAGAACGTTGCTGTGCCCGCAGTGATAGATAGGACATTAGTAAGTAGAAAGTTCTTTTTTTTCTCAGTTTACTAACGCATTGACTCCTATTTAGTCACTTACTCGAATAATTTTTTACTATATTGAACACGTGAAGAATACAATTTGAGAAAGTTATGCTCTGGACGTTATGGGCGCAGTCACGTTTGATTTATTTTAGCTGTGCAAGAAGATTACCGTGAGTCAGCGATCGAGTTTGATCGTGTTTGATCATATTTTGATCGAATTTGATCGTATTTGACCGTATTTCGATCGTATTTGATCATATTTTGATCGCATTTTGATCATTTTTGATCGTATTTTATCGTCTTTAGATCGTATTTGATCGTATTTATAACGTATTTTGATCGTATTTTGATGGTATTTTGATCTAATTTGATCGTATTTTGACCGTATTTTGATTGTATGCATCAAGAGTAACCCGCAATTCGAGTGAAGTGATCGGCCGGTTCAATCACGTGCTGTATATGTGGACAACTGCAGAGACAAAGTTATTAGTTATATTAGTAGTCAGAACCTCTTTTATCTGCTGGAACAATGCATCCTATTATTGGTAAGTTTGCAATAATGGAATATTGCGTATCTCGGGTTACTTGAATCTCCCGTTTATATCGTAGATTTATTTTAATTTTTTGTACTGTAAAACATTTTGTTGCTGAGATGATATTCCTCATCTTATCGTATAACAGTGCGTAAGACAATTTTTTTTTCCTGTGCTGATGTATTTGCGTCATTGGTTTGTACGTTGTAATCAAGGGTGGTGGGTTTAGTAAACCTATCACACGCTCCTAAATATAATTTCATACAGCTTTGTTTACTGTTCTGCCACGGTAGAGGTGATGGAAACAAAAAATCGTGTGTTGCCGGCTCATCGAGTGAGTACACGCAATTTAGTTTGGTTTGAGTCGTTTGCTCTGTCGTTTGACAGTGCCGTTGAAACCTATTGTAGACCTTATTTCAAAAACTCATAAATACTTCAACAAAGTAAGAATTTTTTACAAAAGTAGCCTAGACATTAGAAAATTCGTCTTGAGGATAAGCTAAGATTTTTTGGAAAACTTTAATAAAATTTAGGCTATTTAAAAAAAATCAGTTCTTTTGAAATAGCGCAAAGAGTATAGATTGCAAACAAAATTTTTTACATGAAAAATGGAGCTCTTAGAAAGACTTACAATTTAAAAATAAACTAGTCACGATCAGTTATTCCGTTTGTCCGCAACGATGAAAAACCCCACTTAAATTGCGTATCATTCGATTGTTAATAACAAATAACCCCTATAACTAAATACTTTTAAAATAAGTGTAAATTGAGTGTCTTGATGTAGATGATGAACTCCTAAAATTGTAAATTGATACAATCAACAGTTTTTGCAAAAAGTTATTTATTTGTAAAAAAGGAGTTTTCGGTAAATCTCTGGTATTTTTTTTTACAACTTACACTAATGATTTTAAAAATTTTGGTTAAGTTCCCTTTCTTGAGAGTTACTCAATCAAGTAAAAGTTGATTTTATTGATTTTTCATATTTTTTTTTGTTTGAATGGTTTGAAAAACAGGTACGTTTCAACAGTATAAAAAAACCAAATACCTTCTACATTTTCAGTCGTAGAATGTTGAGAGTAAAGACATATTGTACCTGCTATATTTTTACAGATTTAAAAAAAAACCTTTTTCAAGTAACTTAGGAGCTGGGATAATTTTTTTTACTTTTAAATGTCTCTCTATGGACAAAAGATGATTTTCTTTCAAATTTTAACAGTGTGTCCATTTATTGCTTCTCTTTCGTATACTAAGAATTACATATCAAAATCACCATTTGTTGTTGCATAGGGGCATTATAAATAGTAATGACTTTTCGATCGATAACGGCGGACTCGTGAATGATGACGACAGTACCACCCTCCTACGGCAAGCAGATGTCTTTCTGTCCGCTTCAAAACCGCACCAGCCGTAAAAAATATAATTATCTGGGAAACCATAGGTCGTAGTTGGATTTTCTTTTTATTTGGGGAAGCTCGTAAAAATAATAACATTTAACATTATTATATCGTTCAAAAAAAAGGGCAAAATATTTATTTAACAATTAATATTTTTTAATGATCGCGAACAACAATTTCCTCCCTCTTAACTTATTCATCAATTAAGATTGTTACACAAGTAAGTTTTTTTTTTTTTATGTCGTTTATATCACTGTGCAACTATTTCCGTAAAATTGAGTCGACTAAAAATATATGACAGATTCTGCCATATCTTGCTCAGACACTGTCTCCGCCTCGAGTGCATTTACTAAACGAAATTTACTAATCAAACGGTCAATTTTTATGTAAAAAGTTACGCTCTTTCTGATTTAATCATCAAAAATAACTTACGAAGACGTTTTGGAAGTCGAATTTGCGAATAGATGGCCAAAATGTATCTTCTGTTCGATGACGCTTTTCAGTTTTTTCACCTTTTGACTCACGCTGTGCGAACTTTAGGCTTATAACATACTGCTGGTACACATTAATAACTTTAGACTTTTATCCATCTATTGACACTGGTATCAACACCAGATGCCATAATCAACAATCTGAAAAGTCTGCATACATTCTGGCTCTAAAGTATGGTCGGGAAGTAGTGCATCTTACTGTAGGCCTTGACAACAAACCAGAGTAATTATATAGCACAAGGTAACGGTGCATTTTCAAACCATGCCGTATAGAGCAACAATAGTTTACGCAGTTTTAAGTTCTAATTTATAACTCTAGAATTCACGAGGATCTAAACTTCGGAATACGTAAAACCTAAAAGTTTCTGTCCCTTCCGCCCACCTTCAATTGATTCCATGTATAATCTTTAAAGGTACGCCTTATGCAATTTCTTGAAGTACATATTGAGAAAAAATATATTACGGGAAAGAAAAAGTCAACATTGAGTAAACTAGCTAGCTGTACGAGCCCTTCAAACGTTCAAATTTTCTTTTCGTCCGTGTCTTTTTCATCCGCCCCAATATTGAAAGTGTCTCTTATTTGGCTTTCGTGCATGAGATCTTTACCTAACTTATTTTTATAGCACTGTTGGGCTAAAACATGAGGCACGTGTCTTAGCATTCGTATCCAAAACTCTTTTCTTATCATATACCCCAAATATTATCAACTTTACTTCCAATGCTACTAGCTAAGTATTACACGAATTTAATCGGTCTTAATTTGGCATCAATAAAACCTGCGGTGAAGTACATTTAATTGAAAAAGGTTTCGTTTAATTTTGTGCTACCAATCAAAAGTTATGTATAGTTTTTAAGGAAGTTACCAAATTTTCAGTAAATTATTACCAAATCATGTTTTTAGCGATTTTTTTTCTCCTCTTGGAACATCTGTAATTTTTAACCAATAACAGTAAATCGAACAAAGTAATTTTTAATCTACAGGGCATGGTACAAGCTTTCATTTGAGCCAAGTTAGAGTACCCCAACTATACAAGTAGCTCACCTAAACATGCCAAAAAAAGACGTAGTTTTTTCGAAAATTGAATACAATAAAAAATTTAAAAAAAATTTTTTTAAATACGACTACGAGAAAGGAAATGTCTGAAAACGGGATTTTGTGAAAATTGACCGAAAACTTGGTAGTTTTTTAAAAATCTTTATATTACTTTTTCTTGGGTGGCACGAAATTACATAAAATTTTATACACCTAATAGGGCTTTACGGCAGGTTTCATTTTAGCCGAGCTGGAACCGATTAAATTCGTGTACCACTTAGCTTAAAGCTTTGGAAGTGAAGTTGATATCGATCTATATATCTGATGAAAAAAGGCATTTTGATACAATCGCCAAGGCAGGTGTGTCATATTTTAGCTCAACAGTGCAGAAAAGTGTGTTTTGTGAAGATTCGATGCACAGAAGCGAAATAAGGGACACTTTGAATATTGGGGCAGACGGAAAGGACATGGACGGAAAGTGTATTTAAAAGTTTGAAGGGCTCGTACAGTTAGTTTACTTATCGTTGACTTCTTTTTGTCGTACTCTTTTCTCTCTTAATATGTACTTAAGAAATTACATTACTTGTACCTTTGAAGACTATACATGGCATGGAATCAAGGTGGACGGAAGGGACAGAAACTTTTACGTTTTACGTATTCCGTAGTTCCGGTCCTCGTGGATTCTAGAGTTATGAATTAAAACTTATAACTGCTTAACTTATGGTTGTTCTATACAGCATAGTTTGAAAATGCACTGTTACCTGGTGCCACAGAATTCTCAGGTTTGTTCCCTTACCAAACCATCCTGCAGGATATACTGCAGGTAATCCTGCATGAATCCGGCAGGAAAACCTGCAGAGTTATTGCGCCCATTTTCTGCAGGATTTTCTGCAGGATGTCCTGCAGAACATCCTGCAGAGTGTAACGTAAAAAGGTTCTTTTTTAAATAAATTTTTTGCAACTATTCAAAATTTTTTTTAGTTACAGTCGATTAAAATACAATCAGAATAGCTTATAAAATAGTAACAAATATAATAAATAATAATAAAAAAAAGCAACACTGTCTTTCGGCACTGGGAATTAAACCTGGTCTGACAAGATCTAGAGTCCAGTATCTTACCCACTTGGCCAGAGTGGATTTGATAGAAAGATAATATATTACGTCCTTATAACTTGTGGCTGCAACAAGTCTTCGTTTTTAGATATTTTTTACTCTTACGTTTAACAATTATCACATGTAATTATCTTTATTTATCATCCATTAACTATATAGCTTGTTCAAGATAATATTTAAAATATGTAACAAGTTATAGTCACTAGATTGTGAATAAGAATAATTATACGTGATAGTTATAAGTAATCCAGTAACTATGATCTGATGAAAATTTTTAATATTATATTGAACAAGCTATAGTAACTAGAATATAAATAAAGATAATTATACGTAAGAATTGTTGAACGTGAGATTAAAAGATATCTTAAAACGAAAACTTGTTGCAGCCGTAAGTTATAAGGACGTAAAATCTCATCCTTCTATCGAATCCACTCTGGACAAGTGGGAAAGATACTCGACTATAGATCTTGTCAGACTAGGTTCAATACCCAGTGCCGGGAGACAGTGTTGCTTTTTTTTTATTATTATTTATTAAATTTGTTACTATTTTATACGCTATTCTGATTGTATTTTAATCGTCTGTGACTAAAAAAAAATTTTAAAAGTTGCAAAAAAATTTTTTAAAAAAGACATTTTTTACGGAACATCTTGCAGAAGATGGGCGCAATAACTCTGCAAATTTTCCTGCTGGACATCCTGCAGGATGCTTTGGTAAGGGTTGTCAAGGCCTACAGTTAGATGCACTACTTTTCGACCCTACTTTGGGGCCAAAATGTATGCAGACTTTTCTGATTCTGAATGATGAAGTCTAGTGTTGATACTGGTGTCGAAAGATACATAAAATTATGAAGTTTTTAGTGTGTACCCGCACTTGGGGTATACATTATAAGATCGATGTTCGCACAGCGTAAGTCAAAAGGTGAAAAAACCGAAAAGCGACATCAAAGGGAAAAGACGATTTGGCCATTCATTCGCAAGTTTAATCTCCAAAACGTCTTCATACGTTGTTTTTGATGATTGAAGCAGCAAAATTGTAACTTTTTACATAAATACTTAACTTGTGATTAGTATATTTCGTTATAGTAAATGCACTAGATTTGGGGACATCGTCTGAGCAAGTAACGGCGAAATTAGTCATACATATTTTCATGACTTAATTTTACGGACAAAGTAGCACAGAGATATAAAGGTCAAGAATATCAGAAAGTGTTTTGTTAATAATTTTAATCGATGGAGATGTTAAAAGCGAGAAAATCGATGTCCGCGATTATTGAAAAATATTTATTGTTAAATAAATATTTTGCACTATTTTTTCGAACGTTAAATTTATGTTAAATGTTTTTATCTTTACGAGCTACCCTAAATTATAAAGTCATGTCTCTTTACGACCTATGGTGCCCTAAATATTACAATTTTTTACGGTTAGTGCGTTTTTGAAGCAAATAGAGAAAAATCTTCGTGCCACAGAAGAGCGGTAATGACGTCATCTCCCACGAGTCCGCCGTTATCAATGGAAAAATCTTTACTATTTATAATACTGTTACGTAACAACAGATGACGATTTTAATATCTGATTTGTAGTATTATACATATAGGCAATCAGTGTATACAGAGCTAAAATTGGAAAGACTTACATCTTTTTTCAAAGAGAGAATCAACACCAAAAAAAAAATTCTTAGCTCCTTAGTTACTTGAAACAACCTTCTTATTTTTTTTAAATTTCTAAATATTTTTTTTAAAAAATATCATTATAACCATACCATCACCGTCCAGCGTCTTGGTCACGTGATAGCTGCTGGAAACTGTTCGGACAGCTAAACTCGGTAAGCTTTCTCCACTAAACGCTACACTACCTCACCAAGAGCTATCACGTGACTACGACGCTAGACGCTAGAAGCTGAAAACTAGATTCTAATAATATGGACCTTAACATGATCATGCCCAAATGGCATCATAGATCGTTTTGCATTCAAATTAAATTCACCAAATTATATTCCTAATGGATTCAATTAAAAAAATTTATGTTAAATTCATTATAAGTTAAACGTATTCCAAATGTGCTTTTAATTGATTATATTTAAGTTAAAAAGAATCCTTTGAGTAATCTTAAAGTATTTGTAAGGTTATAAGTTTATGCCACATGACAAGACTTTGCGAAGTTTTCATAAAGAATTCATTCAATTTTACAGTGGGGTCAGATTGCAGCAAGCGAAAGATTTACACAAGTACGTGTACCCTTCTGATCAATTTCAGCTGATATGTCATCTAAAATGTCATCTTACATATCAGATGATATAGCATGCCAATATGTCATCAGCCGCTAATCACAAAATATTAAAATCGATAAAAACTCCTTAATTTTGCAGTTTTCAGCCCTGTGGAGTGCCAAATAGTTTGTTCTATCTGTATGGTACATCAAAAAACATATCTATCGACCCTAAATAGTGTTGATTTTATATATTTTTTATTTTTTTCAAGGTGTAAGATGACATGTCAGCTAATATGTCAGCTGACATGTTATCTAAACTTTTTTTTAAATTTCCGACAATAATAATAAGCTTTCTATAGTTTGAAAGGTACAATTTTTGATGTACCATGTGGATAGTACGACCAACTTGGCACTTCAGAGTGCTGAAAACTGCAGAATTAAAGATTTTTTTTTTTAAATTTACTATTTTGTGGTAAGCTGCAAATGACAACATAGCATGTCATATCAGCTGACATGTCAGATGACATCTGAGCTGACATATCAGCTGACTTTCATTAGAAGGGTAATTATTAGGTGTTACTACGTAAAATTAATGTTAAATAAGCAACAACGTTGTTGCTGGGCTATCTTTTAACTTCAAAAGATTAATAATTCGAATACAATAACTAGAGGATACGAGGAAGTCGATACTTGTATGAAACTTTTTATTATTAGTACACCAGTATAAGTCTTGCACAGTTGGATAAAGAGACTTGCTTTGGGACCCAAAGGTACCAGGTACAAGCTACACGTGTTCGAAATTTTTAATGTCTTTATTGTAATCAACTTATTGATTTATTATTTCTTATTGCTTTTTTCAAAAGACATATTATTGATGTATAATAGACTGCCCATTTTTTTTTGATGTATACTGTCTTGAAAAAATATGCTTCTTAAAGTATTTTACTGCTCTGTATTCAACAGATATAATTTGTAAAAAGAAATTACTGAGGAATATATAAGAAGATCATACAGTCCAAGAGGGTACAAAGATATATGTGGTTCAGGTTTAAATTCTGTTTTTGATACAAACGAAATAACCCAATAAACATTGAATGTATACTATTATTATTGTAATAGATTTTTAAAAAAATCCTATTCTTTGAAAAAAAATATTTTAATACTACTTATCCATCTACGAATGTCCTCTTTTCTAAACACTATTATGGTGCTCTAAAAAAAATTTTCATGAAAATACTATTTTATCAAGCTTTAATTTTTCTTATTAATACATCAATTTTCACGTAAAATAATAATAAGACACACGAATCAGACATTTCAAGATCTTGATCGAGCAGAATTTAATTGCGATAGGTAAATAACTAAGATAGAAAAATGAGTTTAGCTGACCGCGAATATTAGATTTTTCACCGTACTGCGCCGAAAGTAGGAACATTCCTCTCGCTTCTCGGGAAGAAAATTACTCCTTCCGGTGTAGGATTGATAAAAAATCGTATACGTGGCACGGGAGGAAATCGAGAATGCTCGGATCTCACGTTTGCAACCCTCTGCTTTACCTTGGGCAGAAATACACGTATGATCTAGAGCGTTCTTTATTATTCTTCCATGTCTCGTGCATGTATGTATTAACAATGTATAATTACAGTACTGTTTTATTGCCTAATAACCCTTTTAAGCTACTTATAAAACTTAATTGTCTTATTGATTGCATTCTCATCAACTAACGAATGCTAAAGGAATTATTTTAAATCGGACATGTAAGTGATGTAAGTGTTCAAAAAGAAGTTTTCTTTTCGAAAATTTGCTTTTTGGGTTGATAAATACAAATAACACTTAAATAAATTAATTTTTTACATTTTTTCAAGATGTGTAAAAAATTATTTCAGTGCACTATGATAACGTTAAGAAAAGCAAATATTTGCAAATGCATATATGGTGTTAAAAGAATTGCTCCATTAACTTCTGATAAAAAGAATTCTATTTAAACTCTGTTGCAATGATAATAGTCCATCCAATCCTAGACGGCACTTACAGTTCTAGGAGCATTCTTAAAGAGTTTTTGTAAATCTAAAAAAATTTTTCTAAGTATTATGATATTAATACAAAAAGATTATTTATAGGTATTCTCTTGATCCTTTCCAGACACCTGATTAAAAATACTTTTATAACACTGAGAGAACATTATTCTATTCAAACTATTTCACACAACTAATAGCTGATTTTCAAAAAGTACTTTTATTATGCTCAAGGAATGTTAAATGCACAGCTACCTAAATATATTTTAAAAATTTTTAATAACTTTTTTTTAATCCTAGACGGTTTTCCGTTTTCCAATAGAGGTATTTTTTCTGAATACTTTAATAATGCTTTCAACATTCTGAATAAATCGCCATAAAAAAAAGTTATTTATATTGAATGTATTCAAAACTTAGTACATTAAAATACCAAAACTTAATCATTTATCAAGACTATAAAATCACTAACATGTACTAATAATAGTTAATAATTATTGGAACTCTTTGTGTTTTGAATTTCAACAACGTGTCCCTTAAGAACAGCCGCATCACAACGTAACTAAAAAACAATATACCATTAGTCATGCAATAGACACTGAACCTTAGATTTTAGTACATACAAGCAGAAATCACTCTTATTTGAGTTAGCAAACAAATGTATAAAGCATTACATGAAAACTAGACACAAAAAATGTATTTTTTAAACTTTAAATGTAGATGAGATAAAATTAGTGTAATCAACTTTCACCCTCATTCCATGTTAAATGACCCATATGTACTACTACTGAGGCATATTTAACCCACTATAATCACATAACTTAACATAGCTAACTGCACTAAATACCTGTCAATCTTTACTTCAAATGATTACCAGATAGAGTAAGATGAATTATTAAATACTATAAAATCATGCCAAAACTAGTCATATTTTTTTGCTTCTTCCTTAGCATGTTGTATCCAGTTCTGCAAATTTTTTGTTACACTGACTTTGGTACATGCAGAATTAACATTGACAATTGTATTTATAAATGAAGGATTTTAATGTACACGTACATAAGCTTGGACATACCTTAAGAAAAAGTCAAAGAATTAAAATCAATTTCTCAGTATTACCGATTATGATGAAAAAAATCTTCTCATCGCATATATTAACTGCTAGTCTTTCACAGAGAATGTAAGAAAAAATTCTTTTCATGGGAATTAACATGGAGAGCATCATTATCTCCTGTTTTTCGTTAAAAATTATCAGCTTACGTGTTTTCCCCGTAACAAGCTATACATGAGGTTGAAACTTGTGAACTCCTAAACAGATAAGCACTTTGGGGTCCCACGGTAATGGATTTTTTTGTGTTACAAGCGATAATGTGAAAAGAAACAGGCCACAACACGTGGTGCATGGTAGAGCGGCAAAATGCTGATTAAATAAATTGCTTCTCAAATGTTTTCTTTTCAATATTTTGAACTAAAAATCTTTACACACGCTCTTGATAGGTGACTGCATAATATCGTATTAATTGTTCAATTTTTGGTCTTTGTTTATTTACAACATACTTTTAACAATCAAAGTTTATGTTTTAAGGTAAATATTTTCCCAGTAAAGCCATCAAACTTTTAAACTTTTGACAAATACTATGGAAAAGTAGACAGTCTTAGAGCTTTTAGTAAATTTTTTGGGCCTGATTGCAAAGTATTCTTTAAATACTGGCGAGATAAATGTGACTCCATGATAAGTTCCAAAAGATTAATATAGGCTCGGTCTTGCTGCAGCGGAGCTCCCTTTAAACGTATATTGTTTTTTGTTTTTTATGAATGAAAAACCTGACAGAGATATCGAGGTGTATAAACGGTGACTGATGACGTTAACAATTTAAAAAAATTATATGAATTATCATTTTTTTACTAATAAAAAAACGTATTCGTCTAATATTTTATTGCAACCTAAAATATTGATTTAACGGATTTTCTTGTGAGAGATAATTATTAAAAGTTCTGTATCGAACAAGTTTTCTCATATTCGAAAATTATTGTTTTATACGTTCACAAATATTGATAATGTATAAAAATTACCAAGGCATGCGCGGGATTCTGTGTTACTTGAATATTTCCTTCCAGACGAACAATCAAGAGTATCTGTCTAATCTTTTTTAGAACTAGTAGAAGCATTTGCGGCTAGAAACGTACTTAAAGCATTTGTGGCCGGAATCGCACCATTTGGGATTTTATTGGAGATGGAATTGTCATCCGTCAAAGTATACAGTGTATAATTATATAAGTCGATCATTCCTATTGACTATGATAAAAACAAAATATATTAACCTTTTTGCTTCCTCATAGAGGAAGCTTTGTATCGGTAAAAAAAGAATTTTTCTGGAAATACGTTAGAAATGTCTTACACAGTGTCTAGAATGAAAAAATACCATTTTTAGAAAAAGTCTCTGTGTGTGTGTGTGTGTGTTTGTGTGTGTGTGTGTGTGTGTGTGTGTGTGTGTGTGTGTGTGTGTGTGTGTGTGTGTGTGTAATCAGTCATATCTCAGGAACCCAACGGTAGATTTCAAATAGCGGCTCGGAAAAAAATTCAAGTTTTATACCTTATGAAGGTTTTTATAACCATTTTTATGGTCGAAAAGCAGGTTTTTTACTTATTTTAGGGTACAAATTAAATCTAAATTTTTTAATCGTATTATCTGATAAAGCTTTAAAATACCTTCATTTTCCATTTTGAATCATTTTAATAATATGTTTTGTTTAGTTTTTATTAAAGAAATACTGGAATTTTTGTGGAAAATCACTAATATTCTAGAAATCTTCAGAGCGATTTCAATGATTTAAGGCTTAAGATATTTGTTTTTATATCCTTGTATTAATTTCAAAAGAAAATTTTAGTTTTATACCTTATAAAAGTTTTTATAACGATTTTTATGGTAAAAAAAACAGGTTTTTACTTATTTAAGGGTGAAAAAAATCAAATTCGAATTTCTAAATAGTAACATCTGACAGAGCTTAAAAATAACTTTATTTTTTATTTGAAATCATTTAAATAACATATTTTATTTAGTTTTTATTAAAGAAATACTGAGATTTTTGTGGAAAATCACTTATATCTTAGAAACCTTTTGAGTGATTTCGATGATTCGAGGCTTAAAATATTTGTTTTTATATCCTTGTATTAATTCCAAAAAAAAAATTTAAGTTTTATACCCTATTAAGGTTATTAAAACGATTTTCATGGTCAAAAAACAGATTTTTTACTTATTTAAGGGTGAAATAAATTGAATTGGAATTTTTGAATAGTAACATCTGATAGAGATTTAAAATAGCTGTACCCTAGTAAAAATCTAAGCATTTCTGCTGGTCAACTGAGTAGTTCTTGCCGAATTCAGAAATAAGGCTATACGCACAAAAATGTGATTGTGAGGGAACAAAATCGTTTCGAATTATGTACACTTAGCGCCAGTTATGATAGTTTTTTTGTTATTTCAACAAAAGATGCAGTAGTCGGCTTGTTTCTGCAGCCTGTATCAGATAGTGAAGGGAAAGTGAGACAGATATAGAGGCTAAGTGAGCAGACGGCGCGGGCGGTGCCGCATCTTGCTGAGCTCTTTGACGAGCTTATCGGCATCATATCGGGATATATTGTAGTAAAATAGACCAGGTTCTTAGTCGATAAACTTGCCAATTAAAGATATCATCGTGAATCGCTGGCCAGTAAATGTAGTAAACTTCTACCAGGGATATTTTCCGGTAAGGTAGAAACTGTTGTTGATGAATTTTTTTTTTTTACTCAATAATTACTCAAATTATGAGAAGACTTGGTTTCGTAACTTTACTATTTATACCTTTTTCAAGTTTTAATTTATTTGAAATATTTGCTACCTTAAGATTTTAAAACACCAAAATTTTTTGCTTTTATAGTTGTATCTCATATAGAATTTCTATTATTTTAAGGGTTAAAATAGTTTAACGTTATAAATAGTAGAATTGCAATGGGTTACAATCAATCTTGGCCTGCTAAACTTAATAAAGTACCAGCTTGCTGGATCTTCTCTTTATTTTATTTAAAAAACAGCTGTACAAATATGCATCATTAAAAATTTTGAAAATAAGGTTGCCGGTAAGCCAGAAACTATTGCTGATGAATTTTTTATTTAACTTACTATTTACACAATATATTATAATTCAGATTTTATGAAGGTTTGTACAACCACTATCTCTTTTATACTTTTTGTTGAATAAGTTACATATCGAAAACCATTTAATTATCTCGATGATCTAGAGTTAAAAATTTTTCTTTGTATTTTTTTTTATATCCTTTTATTAATTAAAAAAAAATTTAAGTTTTATACCGTATTAAGGGTATTAAAACGATTTTTATGGTCCAAAAACAGATTTTTACTTATTTAAGGGTGAAAAAAATTAAATTAGAATTTTTAAATAGTAACATCTGATAGAGATTTAAAATAGCTGTACCCCAGTAGAAATCTAAGCATTTCTGCTGGTCAACTGAGTAATTCTTGCCGAATTCAAATCACCAGTGCGTACTGGTGAATTCACGATATTTTCAATTACGGTACTTTCTCCATTTTTAGAAAATGCCCGTCTCTTTGCGTGTGTGTGTGTGTGTGTGTGTGTGTGTGTGTGTGTGTGTGAGTGTGTGTGTAATCAGTCATATCTCAGGAACCTAACGGTAGATTTCAATGATTCTGTGCTTAAAGTTTTGGTTAAAAAACGCTTTTTCTACTTTTTTAAGAGTCAAAAAAATTAAATTTAAATTTACAAATAGTGACATCTAATAGAGGATAAAAATAGCTATATTTTCCGTTCTTAATCATCTTGATTAGTTCTTTTGTTTAGTTTTTATTGTAGAAATAATAAGATTTTTGTGGGAAATCTGTAATATCTTAGAAATCCTTCGAGTGATTTCTATGATTCAAGGTTAAAATGGTTTTTTTCATATTCTTTTACATCCCTACTTGATGTAGTAGTGGTATCAGAGCATCTGAAAATCGGATACGCCCCCCGTCCGAGGCGCATGCGCAGTATCCTAAATACCGAAATACGGCCAAGCCTCGTCCGTTGCCGCGAAAAAGTTACTTGCAAAATCAATTAAAGCACCTTGACGTTGCCTACGACAATGTAGTTTCGTCTATTTCTATGTATTTTCGTCTCAGATACATGCTGGCACTGTTCATTTTTTGCTATATTGCCTCCAATGCGTTAAAAAGGGAGGTTTCGCGTTCCAACTCGGTTTTTCAACTGTTTGAGGGCTTTTGCGTATTTGTTATTGATAGTATTTTTCATGGTAAGTAAAATTAACGAGAAAACAGTTCTATAAATAAATATTAATGAATGTTTTTTGGACTGAGGTAGTCGGTAAGGTAGATACGAAAGGGTATATACTGAATGCCCTCAAGCTAAATTTAATATTTTTTTGCAATACTCTGATTTTATTTCTTATAAATAACGTATGTATCTATGATTATTTGGAAATATTTAAAAACTAAACATGTTAATCAGGGGTCTGCCCTACAGTTATGGTTATAATAATAATATAATAACTTTAAATGTTTTTAAATTGCATAAAAATCAGACTCTTGTATAAAATAAATAAAAATAGTGCGTTTTTAACAAAACAAAACAATAGAAATATTCTTGATCTAGTTGCCTTCTAAAATTAATCAGTTTTCCTTTTTTTACAGAAATTTTATCGTCATTTTTCAAAATAAATTGCGTATTTTCATCTTTTCTTTGCAATCCATCATAATCAGTATTTTTTTCAAAAATTTTTTCAATATCTAATGAAACATTTATCAGTTCTTCTTCATTGATTTTTTTAAAGCCTAGTTAAACAAATAAATAATTTCGTAAGCTAGAAAAAAACAGTAAAATTTGGTATTATATATTGATTTTAATTGTACTTTTATTTAATTTATAGCTTCGTTTTTATTTATTTCAGTAATCAATGACTCATCCACAGAAT
>JAPYYV010010322.1:0-13142 GCA_030522625.1 Copidosoma aretas
TTCAATGATATAGACCATTTAAACATGATGAAAGTGATCTATAAACTCACCACTATGATTTTCTTGTACGAAAAATGCAGTTTTAATGGATTTTTCATACATATATGTCATATACATATATATAATAAGTGGCTACACATCTGAGGGACTGAGATTCTTGTAGGTTAGGCCATTAGAAACAAAATAAGCCCAAATACTAATGGATTGGATAAAAATTCGCGTGACGCAAGAGTTTATATAAATTTTCGGGCTTTCTGGACCACTGTGCGCCGCAAGGGAAGTCCCGCTCACTGAGCAACTTTTCGCACCGCGCGAGAAAATGTTATGTTATACTTCATCGTAGCAACAATACAAAGAGCCATGAGCAGTTTCAAAATGAGTCCCCGGAAAATATAGTGCTTCTACCGTAATATGCTTCATTTTCACGTCTTTATGTTGATAAACAAAGTCACAGCGATTTTTTTAAAAACAAAGGTTTCTGCGCTCCTATTAGTCGTACGGTAACTTTTTTTTCAATTTTGCAGAAAAATGCCAGCAATGCAATGCAAGTAAAACCATTGTCCAATTACAATAAACCAAAGAGCTATTCAATATGCAACTAAGCTCAAAAGCGTTTTTATTGTAAAATGTTGGTTTAATATTGAAAAATCGCGAATTTTATAATTGACCATCAAAATATACGGTTATATTAGTATGTACAATTAAGGACGGTAATGTACGATCCCTCAAAAAATTTTTACAACAAATTGGAATTTGCAAGTTTTTTTAGTTGCCAATTCCATTGCTCGTAAACTATCCGGCGGATTTAGTTCAGTTTTGGTTTGCTACTTGTGCATAACGTCAACTATATTTTGATAGATTTTCGGCATCTTAATCGCATTTAAATAATAGTTATTTAAGCTAAAAAAAATTGCCGATTTTCGTGTTATTTTGCAATTTGCGACCGGACTATTGGTCGGAGACAAACTTTTTTTTTTTAAACTGTAGATCATTAAGTGGTCTATAACTTATATCTGAAACGTTTGTCTGTACGGTCCTTAGTTTTTCTTATATTTAATGAAAACTAGAGAAAAGTCCGGTTTTCGGCTTTAAATTGTTAATAACTCAAAACCCGACCATACGAAACTGTTTCAAAATACTTATGTTACATAAAACACTACGAAAAAGCGAACAAAAATATAACAAAAGTGTAAGGACTCAGTTCCTAAAATTTTCACTATTTGTCTAGTCTATACTGAATTACCCATATTATGTATGCAATAGCTTTTTTAACAATATAAGATTTATTTAATTCATATTATTTGTGTGGATATTCTCATCGGTTATCTCCCAAAATATTTTGTTCTTAAGATAAATTTAAATGTTGACACGTCGTCCAAAATTTTTTTTTTTAACTCAAGCACTCCTAAAGTTTTTTTCGATTTCAATCTACTATCAAACTTTTGGTTACTTGATTTAGTTGTGTACACTTAACGTCGATTATCTACGAAATGATATGTTACGTTTAAATAATTATATATGGTTTATGAATGTTACAGGTTATGGACGTTTTATTTGCTTAGAATGCGGTATTCGTTGTAAAAAACCTTCAATGTTAAAAAAGCATATGAAGACCCACACAGACGTTCGACCATATACATGTCAAAATTGCTCTTTCAGGTAAGAATTGTTTTTTTCATCAATTGTTTAATAATTCATAATTAACATTTATGAAATATTTTAGCTTTAAAAGTAAAGGCAACCTTACTAAACACATGAAATCGAAGGCTCATAGTAAAAAATGCGATAAACTGAATATTCCGTCTACAATAACAACTGTAAGTTGCAAAATCATAAAAAAAAAAAATGCGTGTCAAGCAACTAAAAGCAATAATACGACAAAAGATGAATCTTGGTTTGATGAAAGTGAAGTTGAAACTGAACCTGTAAGTGAAACTGAATCTGAGGGCGAACGAAGTGAAGAGTCTGAAAATGAAGAACATGAGCTGGCTCAGAGTGTGTTAAGTCATTTAAGATCAAAAGAGAATGACTTGCCAGGATTATCAAATCTCTGTAGACCAATAACGTACCCATATGCTATATGTTCACGCCTTTCTGAAAATACGCAATTGATCAATCATTCGGAATTTTTAAATGTTGACAAAAAAAATTATTCTGGTTCAAACATACTCGAACTTGAACGTAATGTCCGAATATTGAGTAAAAAACATGAAACAATAAGTTCACCAATTGATCTTACGGTAAAACCGCCCTACCCTGGATACGAACATACCAACTCAATCGATATTTTAGCAGGTATATCAGGTCCAGCACTGTTACATAGTATTTTTCAAACAATGGATCGCTTACCATCTCAAATCCAAAATAAATGGCCAGAAGAACAAACCAATAAAGAAATGCTCCATGCCTATCTTACTGAATGTTACATGAAAGATAATAAAGTAAAAAGGCAATATCAAGTTTTGAATGAAAAGAAAATATTTAGTGGTGAATCAAGTCATCTAAATTCATCAGATTTGTCAAGAGCAACGGTTCATGGTCAAGATAATGAATTGATAACTTCAAAGTTCGCAGAAAAGTTACATCAAAATATAATATTTAAACCAAATGTGGATGACGACTTTGAATATTTTATTCCTCATAAATCTAAAAATTATCAAAAGATTTTAAAAAAAAAAGGGCTACCTAAAGCGGTAAAAGAAAACATTAAAATTAATTCCACTACCTTGGAAACATTCAACGATGATACCCGACAGTTGCGGTACATCAATGATACTTTAGAAATTGAAAACACTGCAAATGGATCTAAAATCGGATTAAGTATCAAGGAGACTAAAAAATTAACATTGCAAACACCAAAAAATTTCTCTGATGTTTTGGATTTTACATCAGCTTCGTCGAATAAGACAATTTACCCTGAAATAACATCAAAATCAAACTTTATCCAACCAATTCTTATCAATCCAAGTCATATAAGGTAAATCAGTTTTATTGTAAATTAACCGAATAATACTGTAATACATCGTGTCGGACTTAAAGTGTTATTGTCGTTATAATATTGCTAGTATATATGCTAACACTCTTTTCATTGCCCCTACATTTTAAAAAATATTAAAAAAATATTTCAATAGCTCTGCAAAAGTATTCTTTGAATATTATAAATTCATTGTTATTAAACCTTCGTGTCGCATTTGATAATGTGAAAGTTCGGTATTAATATAAGAGTAAAATAAAAATGATATATATTAAAGATCCACTCCACCCTTGACCCCGCTCTAAATATTGACAGTATAGCATATTATGTACTTGGCCAAAGTAGACTTGATACTTTAATTCTAATTCACGTCAAGATTAGTTGTTGCTAAGGCCGAATTTTTTGTTTACTCATACATTGTACATTAATAAACAATTCAAAGCAAGAGGGAATTATTTCAGCAGATGTACTGGCAACTAATTAAAACATACTATACGCGTACGCAGTTCATCTATGTGAGGTTTTTTTTATGATGGGTTTTTTTATATTAACTGCACTTACCTATATTTGTTAACAATAATTATCATCAAATATCTTTCAAATTTGATTAAGAATCGTCAATTCTCATGAAAAATAGTTTAAGTTAATTGAGAATTAATTATAGAAGGAATAATATCGCAGTTACTGGGCTACTTAAGGTTGTTCTGTGGATATCTTAAAATTATTAATAAATAAATGAAACTTTTTTTGCTGAGATCAAAACACATAACGCGTGATTCTGTTGAGTTTTGAATAGATTATTTCACTAGAAATTAAGTTGTGATTCTCAAAGTTGACTAAAACCTGCTTGGCTCCTATAAGAGCACATGTATCATGAGGGTAACTTTATAAATCAATATCTTAATTTCTAGCTACAGAATCTTTTCCATACTTGGCATAACTACTCATAGTATGTTTAGGTTTGCAACGAATAGATTTTCATCAAGATCTTGATTTTATTCAATGTCCATAAGAATAACACTACGAATTTCATAAATATATATGTGGGTATCCACAGAACAACCTTAATTGACAAAGTGAATGTTAAGGGATCGAGTAATTTTCAACGGATGATAAATGTTTTTTAATGCAAATTAAAATTGACTAATTTATATTCATTGTTCAAAAATATGAGCATCTGTAGTATATGATAAAAGTTTTAAATAAAAAAAAAAGTGCTATCAAGATAAATGGAGCGTATCAAATGTAGTTCACATTGATCAGTAGCTTGTCCATCTGTAAGAATTATTTACTTGTGTTTAATTTTTTTTACGAGTTAGAGTCATTCACACACAAAGTTTAATAATAGGAGATATTAGAACTTTCTTCCTGAATTTTTTTTATAGGATTGATTATATTAAACAACTTTTTTGTATCAAATAATTTTATTTTTATTTTTTTTATTTTTAGTTTTAATGTAAATTGCTTAGTTTTGTAACAATCCAAGTCTATTATATATTTAAAATGTGATTTGTTGAGGATTATTATTTATTTGTTCATTAATTTATTTATGTATTTATGTATAAAAAATATATAGGCTGAACCTTTACATTATAAATTAAATATAAATTGTTACAAACCTTGACTTTAAAATAGATGTCTGAAATATTACACGGATTAAAGTCGTAATTCTAAGTACCAGTAGGTTTGAGTTTAATATTGAAAGATAACTACAATATTATATAAAATTGAAAAGTCGATGATTTTGAAAGAAAAACAAAACTTTGATTGGGAATCCTTTTCAAACAAAAACAAAATAGCATTTATTCATAATATGGGTTGTACGACGTGTGTGTAAAAAACTATTTGTCGATAAATTATCTCACAAACATGGAACGTTTCTGAACTAAGAGAAAAGTTGTACGGAGGCTAATCTTGTACGGTCACATGGCGTGTCAATTGAGTATACAGCTCTCGACCCAGGCAGTACATCAGCAGTCGATCCATTAAGACATTGCACAGTCCTTTGTAGTTCAGCAGTAGCTCTACTATGCTGCGTTAGTCTCACTATACAGATAAGATCAGCACACGAGCCTCAGTAGTAGTACAGCTGGCGCTCCACTTAGCTTGCAGTGCGTTCTGCAGTGAGTCGCTAACTGATCCGCATGTACGGAAGCTCAACTGTGTCACCTTAGGGAAACGGTATGTTCCATTTTTCTGTCAGTGTAGTGTGCATACTTATCCAGCCAAAATTTTTCTTTTGGTCAATTTTTTCATGACATTCAAGTTTTATTCAAATATTGCTTGTAAATATCACAACAGTGGTTAAATTTTTTGTCATAGAAATATTTTTGTGTGTCTTGACCGATGTATATCTCGTTGCGTTAATGTTGATAGAAACAAATTAATAGTTTGTTATGAAATAATCATTAAAGATATTTGACTATTTACTGAATTGTATAGTTTTATGCTGGAAATATACTTTTTATTTTCTTGTTTGCATATTTGAGGGGTATTTATACGTGCTTTAAGGCAGTTTCTTTTGAATATGTATATGTTTTCTTGTGCAAAAGCTTTCTGTTTCTAAATCATTAATGTAAAAATATAAGTCTCATTAACAAATAAGAGCTTGTCAGTTTAGACCATTTTTGTTAAATATTTTGATGAAGTTTTAAAATTTTATGTTGCTTTTTTAATTCATATACATTTGGAAGCTTATCTATGCATGGTAGGTTATCGAGTAGCATGCCTAAAAACTTAATACTAAATTTTCCATATCTTTAATTTCAATTTATAAATCACGTAGGTTTTTTTTACTTTGATTAGCCTATCGTCTTCTTCTAGCAATAAGATTGTCCATCATTTTTCTTCCTTTGAGTTTGGATACAATTTTTTATAGACAGGATTTACTCTTTTTACTGTTGTTTCTTATTAAGTTTCAGCTTTATGAAATTTTTTATCACTATCATGCTTCTTGATTACTTAAATTAATTTCCTTTGATTACGAAGCGATCAACTTTGTATTGGCTAAGGTTAATAAACTTTCACATACCGCTATTGTATACATTGAACAAGATAGTTGCTAACATTTACTGTTTAACAAAGTTTCTTTTAAGACATACCATATGGCATGTCTATTATGTTTTCTGAAATTTAGTTTCATCACAATTTTTTAATCATTTATACAGGTAAATGTTATTTTATAATTATCCTAGTGTTTAGATAGAACTTTATCTATTTCATGACTTGATCGGCATTCGTGGTTAAAACTAATCCATCTAGTATATTATATTTATTTGCAGTATGAAGCAAATCCACTGCTTAACAGGGCTTCGAAAAACTTTTTCTTTTAGTTTTGTTCTTGTTATTTCAAGCTTAATATACTTTCAGCCTTTTTCTATCATTATATACGTAGGGCATTCTTCGTAAAACCAAACAAATAAAATTATTTTAAAACCTATGAGAACCGATAGTGCTCCATGGAAGTAGATGTCACCCAAAATTTAAGCTTCTAAAGTAAAGTGACTAGCCTCAGTAGCGATTATGAAGTTTAAATTTGGATTTAACACTAAGTTTTCAAATTTTTTAGCCCATAGATGAAAAAAAAAACCAGGAAAACAAGTTATCTTTAATTTTATATTTTTACACTTAATTTTAAAAGATCTGTATAAAATATTTTGAGTTAGTTGAACCCCTAATTTCAAGATTAGAAAGATATAAAAATAATTTTTAGGCACGATGGACCATTTTTTTCTTCATTTTTTTTTAAGGAAGCTTTTTGTATCCTATTTTAAAATAATCTTAGTTTACAATAAACTTGATGAAATTTCCGAGGCTCAATAGCACTAATGGTTAAAATAACCGTATTCAATCTTTTTTGTCTCACATAATAAAAATTGACTTTTCAAAAAGCATGATTTTATTAGTGTTGAATAGCGCTTATTAGAATATTATGTCATGTTTATCAAATTAAAAATGGCAGATCTAATATAACGGAACAGGTTGTAAAATTACAAGTAATAGCGTTGAAAAACTTTTTTTGTAATAAAATTCAAGACAAAATAAGTGTCATTTCTTACCATTATTTTACATATTTTTTACGCAAACAGTTATTGAAGTTTATATATTTATGAACTTCATTTGGACTCTAAATTTACCAATTTTTTGCGTGAAATATATGCTTTCAAATAAAAAATAAAGACATTTTTTCTTTATATTTGACGATATATTTATAAAAACAAGAACATTCTGTCATCAATAAATTATGGCCCCTCATACTATATCCGCTATTTTGAATGTAAAAAAAAATATCAAATTTTCAGTCAGCGATCTTGAACAGCGATAAAATCATGTTTTAAAAATTTCCAACTTGTATTATGTTAAACCATATATAATTATGGTTATTTTTAAATGTGCTATCTGGTGCAAAGCCTTATATTTGGCGAAACTTTCAATAAAATTATTATCCAGGAGGATAAGCAACCTAGGTTTTAAATAGAAAATTTTTTAAATATCGTCCTATTATACTTAAAAATAGATTATAACTACCCAACCTCAAAACTAAAAGTTAAACTGACTTTAAATGTTTTAGAATAACATACATGTCCAAAATAATAAAATAATAATACATACCATACTTATGTATATTGCTTTTATTAACAGGAATGATGTCTTCCATCGTTATCTATAACTAATTAGTTGTAAACCAGTTAAAACAACACAGATGATCCTCAATTTTTAAACTTATCCCAGAAATCGTCAAAAGGTGTCATTTTATGAACATTGTGCCACATTTTTGTAACACGTATTGCGCACACAATTTGTTTTCATAGTTCATCTTGACTATAAAGCAAAATGGAGTTATCGAAAATTTTAAAAATCGTTAACATTTACGTTTGCGCAAGTGAAATCATACTTTCCATTATATACTGCCATACCTCGTTAACTTTATTAATGGTAGTATAGCCGTACATATTATATAAGTACTCATAAAATATTTTAGGGTTATGAGCATCGATTATATTTACTAATTTTTATATAAAATTTCGACTTTTCCCTTTCAGTAGAAAAAATCTCTTTTGCTTTGAAACAAAATGGGTGAGGCTGAAATCAGATCATGTCAGCATATAAAAAACAGAAGTGCTGGCCAGACATCTTTTTGGAAACCGTCATATTTATTGATATTGATATAACGCTGTTTATTTCCGAATTCGACAAGCGTACTAATTCATCAATGGCAATCATCATATTTCTTAACCATACAATCAGTAGTTTATTATCTTAACATTAATGTATAATAGTATTTGGGTTTACAACTTTACATATATGCCAAACAATTCTGAGTTAGCTCCTTGTCTGTAAGACTTAAAATATAATCGTAAACTATGGATTTTACTCAGTTATTACAAACGTCATACCTTAAACACTTGTTGGAGTAAAAATATACTAGTAGAGCTTTGCCAACCTTTTACTAGCAACTACATTTCTTATGTAATCAGTTGGGTTTGTATACTGCCGGTCTTACACTTATGTGAATAGTAAAAACTTTGATCATATATCACATAAACATTTAATTATTTGGTCAGTTTAGTTGATTGCATCATTGAACTTCGATACTTTTTAGAGTCAAAGTTGTTCCTTTTGCTTTTTAAGTATAATTAAAGTCCAGCTTTTGTTATCCCATGTTTTTCAGCTCTTATCTCTCTCTATATCCCAAGTTTTTATTGTTTTTTTTTTTTTTCATTTTTATTTGTTGATGTATTTCAGTCCTTATAGTTTTGTATTTTCGTCTCTTTCGCTGTATTGTTTTTGTGTATTGTTTTTGTACTATTTTTTTTGTCTAAATGGCTTTGTATTTGTGTATCTAAAAATCATTTGCAAACAATTTTTATACTTCCGTTGTTCATCTTCGAGTGCCAGTTTATGGTTGCAAATACTATACCTGTATTGTTTCATCTTAACCTCTGTGTTACTTTAAATGTGCATATCCATCCTCGTTTTATGTGAATAACTTTGTCCACACACATTATCTTAAAATGATATGAATTTTAAATAGATATTATCGTTCGATACTAATTATTCGTTTCAAATTTACTTCAGTCTGTTTAAGCGTTACTACCTTGACTTCCTTGGAAATACATGGATCCAAAAAGTAATTTACAATACAGTTAATAAACTATAATTGTAATATAACGATATTTGTCAGAGTAAAAACAAAATTCAAAAAAATTTTTAAACACCTTTCTAAAAAAACTAACCAAAGTAATGCACGTACAAAAACGAAATAAATTGCTTCGCACACATAACAAAAAACACTTTATGACCAAAAACAATAATTTAATAAAAAAAATTTTTATTGAAAAACTAAAAAAAAGTTGTCGGTGCTGACGTTAGATTCGCTTAGATACTCTTCTGCTCTATAAAATTTTTACGCTAGTGTCCGCCCTTTAGCGCTGGCTATTTAATGCCCATGGTAGGGTCGCTCGTCCGTAGTTAAGGTTAGGTAAGATAGGTGGGTGGTGGGACAGGCGTAAATCTATGGCTCTTCCTACGTGGGTGCCCGACTCCTTCCTGAGAAAAAGAGTCTGACTCCCAACAAACAGCGGAATGTCGCCCCGTTAGGAGAGGTACGGTGACTGTCCTGATCAGGCAAGAACAATCACCGTGGTAGGTAGAATTCATTTCCAAAATTTTAGAGAGAGGAGGGAGCATAAGTCGCCCGGGCATTGGGCTGGAGCCAGTCACGAATAGTAGAAAGAGAGCAAAAGAAAGAGAAAGAGAGAGAGCTTTAATTAATTATGTTTATCTAAATTTCGTCTACTTTCTGCTTTACTGCTAGTTACGGTGTGAGCGAGAGATTGTGAATGCGGGAGAATGTGTGTGTGTGTGTGTGTATGTGTGTGTGTATGTGTGTGTGTGTAGCAGGCCCGGAGAGATGTCCGGTAGCGGTAGAACTCTCCGATTTCGAGGTGGCGGCCGATCTGAGTGCGGGTGGAGCGCTCCTGTGGAGATGTCCGACTTAAGAGGATGACTGCTGATTCGAGAGTGCCCGTCTTAGGGTGCGCGGGGACTTTTATCATCATGGCCCGATCGTAGTGTCCGAGAAGGCCACTATCACTGCGGAAACCCTGCTGTTCCTCTCCTCTGTTCGAGGGAAGGTAATTTTATACCAGAAAAAATGGCCGATAAGCGCCAATTTTTCAGAGTGTGCCCATGTGCCCTCTCTCTTGTGTCGAGGAGAGTGGTGGAGCTCTTGCAGAGTTCTTTAGACGGAGTTGCGCATAAAGGCAAAAACGCGCACATATTGGCCTTGATAAATAGTGGAGTTGCGCTAAAAAGAGTGACAAGAGTGTGGTATGTGTGTGGGTGTATGTGTATGCACGCCGCTGCGTCTGCTGTCTAACAAAACTTAAAGGGAAGAAATGGCGCAGGTGGGTGCATATGCATCAGAGAGAGAATAGGTTGATGGTTTTCGTTAATGGCTGGATGGCGTCGCACTGCCACTGCACACGTGATCTTACAAAATTTTAGATGACGCAAGCCGTTAAGCAGCTACATATTACAAAATTAAGATGAATTTAAATTAGTTAGTGTCGTCGTACACGGATACGAAACATTTGTGTATGTAAATAGAAGTAATATTATTCCTATATAAAAAAAGACCAAGTGTGTCAGTGTTGTTTTAGCGGTGAGTGCTACGCTTGCATTTCATGACCATTAGTATGCAACTAGACTAGATGTAAGGTTTGCCGTAAAACCCATTTGTGGCACTAGTTCCGCACGATCGGATACAATTAGATAAGCTAACAATTAATCCACTCATTAGGTAAAAAATTTAAAAAATAATTAATAATCACATTTAGAGTTTCATAAATAGTGTCAAATATCTGTGTATAGAAAGGGTGTTCTATATTTTGTAGGTTATGTTACTTGAACAAAACTACAATTTAGTAATATCAGTGACCTAATATGGTTCTGAACATCAGATAAAAATTAAATACCATCGTTATTATTTTGTAATAATAATCCATTTACGTATTGTGCATAATTGCATTAGTTGATTCATAATTTGGCGATTAATAACAAACATTCTTTATCCCATATCTTCTTAGCTACCATAGAAAGATAATTTCCTTTTTTTCTTCTTGTGTTTATGAAGTTATCAATTGAATTTAAAATACTTACTTAGTAATCTAGTTTTTCCAAGGTTATACATGATTATATTGTCTTAAGATAATTTGAAACTACTGGTACACATTCATCGAAGAAATTACCTCCTCGTTTTTTTTTAACTGAACTACGTTAATAATGAAGGACTGGATGCAATAAGGGGACTAGCCCTTTTTTCATCGTTGATTTACTCATGAAAGATTTATTTTTTTTGAAATTTCAACAACATTTTATGAAAAATAGGGAACGAGTGTTATTCAAAGAGTATCAAACCTCTAAATGGTGATAATTAATGTTGAAAACAGTGCTACTCCCCTTATTGCATCCGGCCCTTCAATTATTATACCTTTATAATACGTTCAGTCATATAAATATTTTTCCTATTAATTGCGTACCTTGTAAACATAATGCGGACAAAATACTTGTATATTTATCAACTTTACCTACTATACCAAGTATACTACGTATGCTTACTATAATTTGTATAAATTTTATATATTAGATAGTCGATTTACAATCATATCTGGAATACACTGATACAAGTCAAATCATTAGCAGTATCTAGGGCGGTGGATATTTTTTTTTAATTGAATTAATTGACTCAGCTACACATCAAAGTATTATACGTAATATTTTGATCGTTACATTCCACGTAATGGTTATAATAGAATAGAATCGTCTACACAAAGGTGCTTTTTTATGAATGATAAAAAATCTCAATTTTTGTGAAGCTAGAGTGTAAGATTAACTTGTTAAAGCACTCAAGTTATGAATATTCACTAATTTATACGCATAATTTAATACCATAACCAATTATTTGTATGGATCACTTACTCTCCTGTTCAGTAAATATTATAATTATTTGAAATTTTTTTTAATGTTTATTATAAAAATCGGTTTTATTAGTATACGTTTAAGTAGATTTTCTTTACCTAAGAGTTGTACAACTAATATTTAAATAAGATAATGGAAAGTACAGCATGAAAACACTATATTAACTATATTATCTGATTTTTTCATTACTCTGATTCTGGTTCTTGAAATAAAAAAACTTACAGAATAAAAAAAATCTTTTCCATACGTAAACCTTCAATACTATCCCTTTTTTGGTCATCCTATAGGTGTATACAAAATTCTTTTTTAATTTTAAAAGTCGGAAAATAGTCATATTATTGCTACAACATCATCTTTTACAATCAATGTGTAGGTCACTAATCATTTAATAAAATAATAAAGAACATAAGAAAAAACTATCAACGTAGACCATTGAAAATACCGTCACATTTGGTTTCAATTGCGAATACCGTATAAGGTCACTGATATTACAAGATTTATTTGCCTTCTCAAGTGATCCAACTAGATAAAAAAAAAAAAAAAAACAATTAAAACCCTAATTTTTAACACTCTTAAGTCAGGTTCGTCCTATTATTATTGTACATTTTTTTTTACAAATTTTAAGATTAAAAATGATCGTATCGTTGGCACATGATATTGTTTTTCGCAATTTAAAGTAAGATAACCAATCTTAAAGTAAAATAATAAAAAACTTGGCAAGTAGTAATAATCGTTAAAGACAGTCTGATTTGTTTTTAGTTTCCAACAGAATATACGGTCGGTAATATTAGGATTCTCGGTTTCATTATAAATCACAACCTCAAAAGTATGTTAAAATCACATTTTATACATCAATTTTTCGACACTATCTTGCTCTGGTCACTCTTTATGTTTTAGAATTTTTTCTGAAATTATTAAATAAACATATGCTCGTTTGTTTAGCACGAAATTTGATTTTCGGTCATTTCAGGTTAGGTCACGAATCGCCAAATTAAATTATGCACAATATGAAAATGGATCATTATTGCAAAATAATAACGACAGTGTCTGAGATTCATCCGATTTCCAGAACCATATTAAATCACTGTTATTGCTAAAGGGTCTAGCCGGTTAAGATAGTAAAAACTGCCTTTGAAGGGATCTGGTCGAAAAAATTCGAGCATATTTGTCATGAAAAATGATGACT
>JAPYYV010010323.1:0-20624 GCA_030522625.1 Copidosoma aretas
GAAAAATGAATTTGCGAAATATTTTAATCATGATCTAGTTATAGATTTTTAAAAAATTGTCAGTGTAAAAAATCTGCACCTAGTAATTTTTAATTTGCCTAGTAAATTTAGACATTAATATTGTTCACCCTAAGATCTATAAAAAATCATTGAAACTGGGCTTGTTTACTGCCACGAACCACTATTCTTGTGCTATCTTGTGCTTTTCACTATTATAGAATTTTTCATTTTTCTGTTGTAACATTTTTCCGATATTTTCTGCAGACCTCATGTGGACTTTGCCAACAATAGAATGTATGTCAAATCGTATGCTCACTTTTGATTCATGTATTGCAAGTAAAACTAATGACATCAAGTAAATGATTGGTCGAGACACATGTGAGCCAAGCAGAAACTAACTTATGCCAACCAATTTTTGTCAGATGTGGAATATTACAAGAACAAATTAATTTTTTGTATGATTCTACTACTTCTAGTAGCAACACTATGAACTTAAAGCATCATGAGATGAAATTACAACCAATGACAGTGGTACATATTACACTATATTGAAAGAAAAAAAAAGTTTGAATGAGATATACGCTGGCAACAAAATGTTATTTCAATTTTCAAACTTAATGTTCAAGACATGCCGTACAATATAATTGTTTATAAGATTTAAAAAAATCCGGGAAATTGTCTGTATGACCATGAACGCAGCATGCAGATCGCTCTATCCAAAGAGAAATTACAGCTCTAAAATACATGAAAAATACTGATAATTACACGTCGATATCATAAGTATTTTGAGAACTATTATACAAATATTGAAAAAACCTAAACATTTCGGTAAGTTGCGTGAAAACTAAATATCTGTATGACCGTGTACAAGTCAAATGTACAAAATACTCTATCTCAATGAGTAAGTACACCACTTGAATACATGAAAAATACAGATACATTTGGAAATCGTCATAACATATGTACGACTATTTAAAAGTGCAATGTACAAAATGCTTGATTTAAATAAGCAAGCACATACATTACTTGAATACATGAAAAATACTGATGATTAAACGTCGATATCATAAGTATTAACAGAACCATTATACACATATTGAAAAAACCTCAATATTTACATAAGTTGCACGAAAACTAAATATCTGTATGACTGTGTAAAAGTAAAATGTACAGAATACTCTATCCCAATGAGTAAGTACACCACTTAGATACATGAAAAATACAGATATGCTTGGAAATCATCATAACATCTGCATGAACACGTACAAGTACAACGTGACAACGCTCCTTTTCAATAAGCAAATGCAACATTTGAATGGTAGCCGGTGGTTTTCACGTAGTCGACTGGTTTGGGATTCCAGAGCAAGTGATATTTGTTACGTTAATTTTTGAAACACAAGTACAATTCGTTCTTTTAAGTACGCCTGGTGCCATCTGTTAGAATTTTCAAGACGTGACGAGTTCCTTTTACTAACGGATGAGTATATGTGTGTGTGTGTGTGTATCTTGCTCTAGAGCTCCGTTTCAGCTGATGTGTTTTGTCAAAAAGGTTAGGTATTTTATTTTCTAAAAGCTGGTAGCTTTGCGTTCAGTGCTACAGTTCCCTCCCACGTCCTCTTAAATCATGAATACCAATCTCTTCACGGCTACAATCACGTGTACAACCAGCATACTCTATAGTCATGGACAAATATAAAAGCTATTCGTATGTTAATAAACAGTTGTGTACTGTTTGAAAGGTGATACGAAACTTTTTATTTTATCGTGGGAAAGCGTATAATATATTGTATATATCTGAGCCACCAACAATATCTTTTAGATGTGTCTGATAATCTCTTGTGATTACATATCCCTGGACTCTACTGTTTTAAGATTTTTATATGTCAAGTTTTTATACAGATTATTGTACTATGTAGTGCAGTTTACACTATTTCAGAAAATTAGCATTGCTCAGATGAGCCAATCGATTATCAACGCTTGTTGTTATAAATTTACTAACTCCCTTACAAAAATATTGGTCAACTGTTGTCTTACATTGTAGTACAGTGGACAGAGTTGCTCATTAAGATAACATATACTTTTTCAATAGTCAATTTGACATGAATTTATTGTTAATCTATTTTTCGATACAAAAAAATTTTTAAAGTACGCTTTAAAAGGAGTGGAGTGCAATTAATAATATTGTAAAATTGGATACTTGTTAAAAATATTTTGATTAATCGAATGTATAACCTTAAAAACATAGAGATCAACACAAATGTGTTTGAATCTGTAAGCTCTAAAGAACTTTACATCGTCATCGATTGGCTTGATGATACGGAAATTATAAAAATCCAATGATGATTTAAGACCCAATTAAATGAGATATAAAACCAGCAGGTGCCTATTATTACGGTGTCACGTAAAATTTTTTTCTGTTATTCATCCCAGAGAAAACTGTCAACACAATATAAGATAAGCAGGCTTAGAACACTCAGAGCTATGTCAAGCGTAATACTGAATTTTTACAAATTCACACATCACTCTTCTTTGCTCAACCATTCGTTAATATTCATATTTTTTTACACTTTACTAACGTTGACAAATAATTTATAAAATGATCTTATTAAAATAGTCAAAATCTGTTTATTTGTCGAAAGACCTAACGTAGATTTTGCATGACTTTCATGTGGAGTATAGAAGTACAGAAAAAGATAAAAGAAGTATATGGGACCCTTGCCAACTACATGGATCAAAGCATCTTCGCTATCTTTTTTTAGATGTTGTGTAATATAATATTGAACATTTCCGTGTTATAATATTTAAAAAATATTTATTTAGTTACTTAGAAACGCTGAAATCTTTAGTTAAAAGTTCTTTATCGCATATTAATCTTAATTTTAGAAACATGCATGCGGTTGCACATAAATTAAAAAAAAATGAATCACTTCGAAAGAAATTTCTTAACCAAGAAATAAAAGCAAAGAATTACAATTACTACTAAAATAAAAAAAATTGTAAAAATATCGACAAAAATATTTTTTAGTTAAAATTGATAATATTTTACATTTAATTTTTTGATAATATTACATATTTTTCATTATACACAAATAAATAAATAACATTAAATCTACAAAATTGTGGATTATTACCAGATCTAATATTTTTACATTTTATAATACAATCATATTGATTCTCTACAACTACTTGTCTATCCAAAAAATTTCTCGCACAAGTCATAAATGGTGTAAATTACGGGAGACTACTGTAGTATGGTGTCTGTTATTAAGGGCGGAACCTTTTATACGTATAATAAGACTTAGTTAATGGTTTTTGAGAACTTCACATTTATTAAATCCTGAAAAATACGTATGTACAGTTATATGCTTATCAATTTACCTATAGAAATAGTAGTTTTATCAACTTATCATCTACAATGATTTTCACTAAAAAGCCACCTAGAATTATGTTAAGAATATTCCATAATATTTATAAAACAAGATTAGTAGTGTACATTATAATTAAAATAAGGCATTTAGCTGAGATACTGATATTAGCTGATGACGACACCATTTCTGTATTGTAACTCAGGGAACAGCCCATTTTCTGTAATGGTAGTTGCTGCACTTGATACTCTCTATGTTCTGACATCATCGTACATACAGTCCGTTTTTTAGACATTATCTCATCATCTTTGTCTTTTAGCTTATTTAACCATATTGCAAACCATTGTAAGTCACAGTTACAAGTGAGGGGATTATCTGAAAAATCAAAATAGTGGAATGGATGATAATATCATTGACTTATCAATTCTAATATTTGAGCTCACAACCAGAAGCTGTTATATAAAAAATATTACAAATAATATGATAAATAAAATATGTAAATTATGTGAAATATATGTCAATGAACCTTATATTCTGATGGTGGTATGAACCATTTTAATGTCGTCCAGAGAGTGCAGTTACAGTTCGCGTTAAGAATCACTCGTATAATTTACTAAGAGACTGATTCGCTGCCTTCCCATATCTAAAGTGTTGAAAGTATCGCAGGTGAAAGTGTACACAAGTTAGAAATTCACGATCATTCAAGGTTAATAATTTAGGCAAGGAGGTTGCGTCAAAATTTTAATAAATTTAGTTTGTGTAGTGTTAGTGACTTTAACAGTGTGCAGTAAGTACTACAGAGTTAATATATGCGGTGTATTGGATTTCGACCAAGTTGATCGGGATTATAACATTACAAACACTAAATGGATTCCACGTAATCATACATCACGCGCAAAATACAGTCATAGGCTTCTACTTTGCTTTCGATCGTTTAAAAATGATTCCTATATAATTATATCTATGTATTTTCTTCGCAGATACAAACAAAATATCGCTAGTGTTTTTATTTTGGCAGTCTAATTTTTTGTATGGTGTCAAAAATGGTTATATTTAAGTTTTATATCGAAACATACAGTATTTGTATCTAATGCATGTTATTTTATATACCAACAAACAAATAAAATATCACTACCTTTAAAACTTACACTATTGCGTTGGAGAACGAGTTTTTATAAAAAAAATAGGTATGAATAGTAGTGACAGTGACATTTGTGTAAATGGCGATGAAAATGTCACTAAAATTATTGATCAGGTAAAGGGAAATCATGATGCTACTGTCATTCGTGACGCAAGTGATTGCAAATCCTTCCCATCAGTGAGCAGTGCATCGTTAACTGTATAAGTTTATGATGATAGTGGTCGTAAAACTTTCGAATGGGGCTTTTATACAACTGTACATAAAGATAGTGCCTCTTATGATAGTAAAATAAATGTTATAGTTGGTATGCAGGAGAAATTAAATGTTCATGTAAGCATTGATAAATATGTGGCCGTTTGGGATGAAAAAAGATAGGTGTCAGTGACTCTAAATGTGTATTTAATGGGTTTTTATTCCCGAACAATAAAAAAAAAGCGTATTTCCTAAATAACAACAGCATAAAACTTTAAATAACAGTGAGTTAGTAGTTTTGAAAACATTTAATAGCAAACATAATGTTCTTTGTGTAAGAGGTATTATTATCAAATAAATTAATAAATAAAAAGAAAGTAACGCTATTTTGAAGGTTTATATTGATAGGTATGCATAAAACGCCTTTAAGTATTTAAATTAAAGCATAACCATAGTAATCAAAATAATCGCCTACATCAACATCACAACAGTCATGAAGGAATTTGAATTGATACAAGTATTTCAACACACTTATTTAATGCACTAAAGTTATATTGCTAGAGTCTCTTAGACATTACCGTGCGTGCATAGCATAATTTATAATGTGAGTATAAGCTATGAACTTATTTTTTTACATTTTAAGAAAGGTTTAGAATAACGTTTAAATAAATAACAACAAAACTAACAATACTATATAATTATTTCTTCATGATAATAAAAATAAGGAATGAAAAGTCCGATTTCTCTTGTGATTTTATTTAATACACATCTATTTTAGAACCAGAGAAATATTTCATTCCATGTTGGAGTAGAATATTTTTATCTGTCTATCATTATGAGTGGCATGCATTGTTTTGTATGCACTGCCATGGTGGGGTATGTGGTGGTCAATGTTAGAAGCTAAGTCGGTGGATAATCAGTCATATCAGTAACATGAAGACTAAACTATTAAAGCCATTTTTTCATTTTGCAGTCACAAGAATCTTCTTAGCATCGTTAAGAATCTCACGAAGCACACTGCTTATTTTTTGTCCTTAATATCAGCTGATCGCCAATATAATCCATGATGGAACAGCTAAAGCACTAAATTTTAACGTTAATACTGATAACTCAATCTGCGCAAAAAAATTATTGTACAATGATGCACTTGCAGCCCGTGATCCCTGTAAAGCATAAAAGTGGCTAGCTCTTAAAGCTTATAACAAATTGTTTAAAGCGAGACTGTGATTGGCACGTTATGCACTTTCCGATATAGATGCTAAAAAAAAAACTTCTTAGCTGCGGTAACCGTGGCGCTACAAATTTCACACGGCACTACAGCTGTACGTATACATATAGGTAGACACACTCGAGTTAAAAGGAAAGATGAAATGGGATCGCATGTCCATCAGAGACTGATCGATTAAGCGTTAAAAGTGTGATCACTCCATGATCATAGTAAGGGAAAGCATTATCAGAGCCTGATAAAATCCTTACTTTGTTTCCTGTTCAGGGCGTAGGAGTATTGATTTTTTGAAGATCTTACCATTGTTACTATGAATTAATTTTTTTTCTTATTTTACTAGGGGGCTCCGCCCCCTGCGTGCTTCGCGCGCCAACCCTCGCCATTAAATCATATCGATTTCCACGATTTTTTAAGAAAAATCAATTTATCAGCCAATCAGAACATGAAGTTTGAATTTTTTATTTCATTGATATTACTTTTTATTCAATTTTTCATACTCTCGATTTCAAATTTACCCGCGCTTGACCAGTCTTAGCCAATCTTAAAACGAATAAAGAGGCTTTATCACGTGATCCATAACTTTTTTCTCTGTAGATTCTCGCCCATCTATAAACCGGTTTCATCTTAAAATTTTTCATTCTTTTTTGCTTATTATCGTCTTCCTTACTTAAATAGCTTTATTATTTCTCAATAATGTTTTAAAGCGATGTCAGCAAAATCATACATTAGCGTTTACAGCTTTTCATAACTTTTTTAACGTTGCCACTCTTTGGACTATACTGAAGAATGCGATCATTTAGACCTAATCGATGTACTGACATATGGCTAGGAAAATAATAACGAGACTTAAATTATAGACTTACATCCATGGGAACATTTTTAAGGGACCCATTTTGCATGAAGCAGAAAATCAGTCAAGGGTACAATGCCCTAAAAATCATACTTGTTTAGCAAAGTTAACGATCTTTACCGTAAGATCAATTCTAAAAATTTGTACATACAACATTTAACAATGAATATTAATTTTTTCTTATATTTTAATTCAGATCGCTGTAAGGAGAATACTGTGAATTAAGATAATTTTTCACATCTCTGATGTCGCACTTATCCAACCGGCTAGCATCAACACCTATTTGATTACTGTGATCAGTTTTAAAACCAACAATGACATAGTAGTTTTTCTAGCAAATTGTACGTCTTGACAGTCCAGATATTTTTTGATGTTGTGGGCCACAGTTGACATTTACAGAGCACCCATGTTTAGAAACGCATAGATATTGACTTGTAGTCTTATAAGTCGTCAAGCAGATCCATTTTCTGAGAATCCAACAGTATATCATTAGGTATAAGCTAATCAATATTACTATCTTGAACTTTTTACGAATTCGTGGTTGAGCAGCTACTATAGTGAAAATTTCTAGCTAAACAACTGCATGTAAGTCAGTTCTGGATCTCGTAAGTATAAGTTTATGTTTTACATTAACAAATATTTCACAATAGTCTTCAGCAAAATCCAAAGTAATGCTAAGAAAAATTATGATATTAAGTCGTATTTGTAATTAAACAGAGAGTGCTAGTATCTGTCTAATCTGCATTTTTCCTCAATACACCTTGATCGCACCTGAGCGATAATTGATCTTGCATAAGGGTTGTAAGGCCTGCGTTTTCAAACGTATATATATAGTGATAAGGACGAAATTACTCCGGCCCCCCCTCGACCCCCTCAGCCACCCCTCAATTCACAGGTGAATTCGTTATATTTTTACGTAATTCGCATGATCGTCATTTGCTTCTAGCCCCTTTATCATCTCTCCACCTCCCTTCCGTCCCCCTCAAAAGTTCGATCGTTTTCTCCGTGATTTCACGGGAAAAATTATTTTTAAAATTTTAAATGCCCCCCTTTAGCCCCCCCGCACCTTCTCCTCACCCCCCTCCAGAACTTATAAACTTATCAGGTTTTTACCAGCCCCCCCTCAAAAACTTAGAAAATTTTCAGGTTTTCACCAGCTCCCCCACAAAAACTTAAAAAATTTTCAGGTTTTGACCAGTCCCCCTCAAAAGCTTACACATTTTTCACATGAAAACTAGAATCCCTTATCTAAAACTTAAAAATGTATCATTCATTATTATGTAGTCAAGCAGTTAAATAATTTTATTTTGATGAATTTTCAAACTATTATCATACAATTTAAAATAATATATATGTTTAAAAATTTGAGCAACTATTATTGAAATGATTTTTCCACTACACATTGTGGTAATCATTTAGAAGCGCTTTTTATTGTGGTTTTCCCATTTGTCTTCGTAGCATAAGGATTTCACTAGCTTAAATTAACTTAAGTTATTGTAGGACAAACGTTACTTTATAGCTTTTTTATACCACTCTAGTGATACCAAGAAAAGTAGGTCTACTCTACTTTTAAATCCTGATTTAAATTGAAAACAATTTTAAACGAATCTTATTATGAATAACAAAATTAATTATAAATCAAATATTTAATCACCATCATTAAAAATTTCTTCCCAAACAATATTGTCAATACTATTGTTATTATTTAAGTGCAATTGTATGAATAAATCATTCAGATTTTCGCATCTGGACACTGCTACATATAATTGTCCATGAGGAGAAAAACGGCTTATTCAAGTAGAGACATATTTTATCAAAACTGTGATCTTGAGATTAATTTATAGTCATTGCAAATAATAATACTATTGGAAATTTATTTCTATATAAATCAAAATTTAGAGAAGTATTGTTTCCAGAACATAATGTTATTCTTGGAAAAACAACTCTAATTCCAATGTTCACCTATAATAATTTCAACTTCAATGCTTAAACTTAAAGAATTCGGTTATTTTTAATCGCGTGCCATTACAAAGTGCATCATTAATATTTAAATTTTCTATTAACGTAACGATTGCTTTTCTTTGTAAGTTTAGTTTATGCAGGGGAAGATCTTCTCGAATTTTATTTAACACTTTTATGGGAAAATCAATATAAACATCATCGTCAGATTTCTTAACCCCTTTGGATGTTGCCTTGTTAATTCTATAATACGTTACTTCGTTTCCTCCTATACGATAAAAAATTTTATAATTAAAAAAAAGGTGTATCCATTATTATTAATTATTTATATTTAGATTAAAATTTTTTCCATACATTTTCGAGCAAACGTCTGTTGTTATTTAATTGTCTGGAATATTGAATTTTTTGATTATTCCGTATCTAATATTTAACATGTTTGATAAATTTTTATCAATTAATCGAATATTTATATTTAAATAAATAATTTTAAATAATCTCCGCAAATATGATGATATTATTGTTTCTTTGATTATCATGCTTCTATTACTATTTTTGATAACTGGTAAAATTTGACGGAAATGTCCTGCTAATACTATAAATTTTTTTGCAAAACGTTTGTCATTAATACATAAATCTCTTAAAGTTTTGTCAACAATTTCTAATGCTTTCTTCGGTATTATTGACTCTTTGTCTTATATAATTATATCAACTTTATATAATTTTTGTCAAACAAAATCAAATTTAAAAAAATAAACTTTTATTATTATTTAAATCCAAAAGTAATTTTAAAGTTATATGACTTGTCATAACTTTTGGAAGCAGAATTGACGGAATACTTGTCCATACCATAGATATAATTTATTGCGTTTTTAAAGTAAAATAATAAATTATAGTTTTGTACAAAAATGTTTTTCCAGATCATCCTAGACAATCAATGAAACAAATCTCATTACTTTTATTCCATATTCATCTAAAAACATTGTTTTGTTCTTCATTTAATATAGGGTGTAAATCAATAAACATTTTTGTACTGTATTAAATTTTTTCACAATCGTTGTTCACATCTAAAATAAAATTTTCTGGTATAGGTAAATTAGTAATTTTTACAAGACTTATTTTCTGATTTAAAAATACTGTTTATATGTAAAAGAGCTTGGTTTATTTTATTTTCAACGCAATCTTTAGTAAATTTAAATTCATATCATCTTCATATATAATCACGTTAGATATTTTCTGCAAGTAAAAACAATGCAAAAAATTTTCTGTATTTATTCGGTAGCATAATAACACTTGATTCTTAAAAAATGTTTAATATTTTCAAATCATGTTCAATTAAACCCATACTTATTGCAGTTTCTTCAAAACTGCTGTATCATTTTTCTCCGTATGTTTTAAAATCTTTTAATAAAGTACATTTTTTTTTTCATTTAATAATAATTTAAGAAAAAATCTTTCTTGGTCTTTTGTAGAAATAACATTTAATCTATCGATTGCATTATGTTTCCTAGAACGTCATCGTTGTTGCCGTTGTTTCTTTCTCCATTGAAAATGTAATATTTCGGAACGTTTACGTACTTTAAATTCTTAACAAAATCATCTACTTTATTTAATTTGAACCATACCTTTAGTTCTGTTTTATAATTATCTACAGATTCAGAAATTTTTTTTTCCTCTAATACTATTTTCTGTTTATTTTCAAGATGAATGGGCAAATTACATACGCTATGGCTCCTAGCGCAAATAGGATATTATTGTAAGCAATATGCTGCTCCCATTGGACTTAAAACACGTGCATCAATATACTGTGTTTAATTTCATCATAAGCTTTAATTTTAGCTTTTGATTCTTTTCGTATTCTACAAAATGCTCTATCGTTTTCTTTATAAATATAATTATATATGTATTTTATACTTTTTATTGATGCACAGTACTTAAGATTTATTTGACGATTGTAATTAATCAATAAAAATTTGTTGTCCGGTACAACCATTGAATCATTAACTTAAATTTGTTTATCACGATTTTTCATTCTATATATATTTCGATCCAAAATATTATTTCTTCTTCTATATTATGCATAACCATTTTTTTATAGATGTACTATCACTAAAGTTTTTTAATAAAATCTTTTTACAAATTTTCTTATGTTTATTTAAACTTCCTGTAAATCGGGAAGATTAACGGAACAATTTTTTTTCACATGCTTATATTTTGATTAAAATTAATCGGATGAACTTTTTAAGAAATAATCAGATAAATTTACGTATCGAATGTTATCGTTGTTTATAAGATTATATTATCAATAGTTTCTCAAATATCACACAAAATTTTGAAAAAGAACATTAAATTAAAAACCGTTCTACTTTACCTTCAACGTATAAAGGCTGAATACGATACATGCAACAGCATTATCAAGATGCAATGGCCAATACGAGAAAATGTGGTGAATCAGAATTATTTATAACTATTACATGCAATACTAAATAGAATGAGATGAAAAATGTATTGAAAGCCTTTCTTAAAATCACTTTACCAAACAACATACTGAATAAAACAGTAAGATTGTTTCATACAATGTCAATATAGTTGTATGAACAAAAGTATGTCCCAGCTCCCCCCCCCCCCGCCCCCCCCCCCCCCCGCCCCCCCCGCCCCCGCTCCGCCTCAGCTTCCTCTCAGAACCCAACAGCTCCCCCTCCAATAACGTACTTTTCTGTTTATTTTTACGTGATACTGAACCCAATTAATTTTAGGTTAGCTCCCCCCGCTCCCCCCACTCCCACTGGGCTCCCTCTTGGCTCCCCACAGCTTCCTCTCCATCTCCTCCTCGTCTCCTCGAAAGCTCCCCCCCATAGTCTCATAACCGATTCTTGAATACTCACACACACAACTTAATTATAAGTTTATGCATGTGAATAAATTTTCCATTCAAGATGTTTAAAGGTTTACAATATATTAATGATGTGCAAACCTAAATTGTAATGTAGTCTAGCAAACTATATCTGAGCAGTAATTAGCAACGATATCCCAATAAAAAAAAAAATCGTATTTCTACAAAATATGATTGGCAATATATTTTCGTGAACTATACTTACTATACAAGTGTATAATACTTTAAATCATGATGTCATTAGACAAGGTTAGCATGATATCACATGCTTTTGACAAGGGAAGAAACCCAACTTATTTTAGGGCAATATAGCTCCAAATTTGTTAAAAAGAAATTACGGGTTTTAATACAGGGTTCTACTACGTCAAAAATAATTAACATTGCTGTACTAATACAGAAAATAGAAAAAGTGACCTTCAGTGATACAGCCGATGAAACAGATACTTACCCAACATCCGTACACTTTAATTTAATACTACATTTAGGTAAATTGAAACCCACGCACATTAAACCACATCATCAAATAAAAACACCCAATGACAATGTTTAATAATAAACAATTTATCCACTAATTTAAAATCATTTCAAAGAAAAGCATAGATATGAATCTTCGGCTCCATTAACCAAAAAACCCAATATACTTTAACCCAATATTCGAAAGGGAAAACAAATATTTAATGTCGAAAACATTTATTGTTTTTATCACTTGGGTTACTGAAAATATAAATATGATACAACTTAAGTACTTACAAGCAAATAACCAAATACACTTGCACGCTTTTAATGTTTATTGATATATCATGTATTCACTATACAAGAGTATAAACAGAATATTTTATTTGATTTGGAAATGAATAACATGCTACAGTAACAATTTTTACAGGAATGGGGCAGACCTCTTGATTCATGCAGATAGTCCAAAAAAAAAACTGGCGTTTGCAAACCAAAATAGTTCTGAGTTCTAGAAAATTATATCTTAACAGTTATAAGCTAAGACCATCTAATGACATACAATGTCTTTTTAATACAAAATATCGTTAGCAATTTAATTATGTGTATTATATTCACTGTTAAGGTGTATTAATCTTTTAATTATGAATAGAAAAGGTTGGCTGTATAGCAAATGCTTCCGAAAACATCTAAAAATAATCACATTTTATGACAGCTGATATCTACATTTAAAAAAAAGAAAAAAAATTTCTTTCTACAATATTCTTCTACTACGTCAATAATAACCAAGTTGGTTTTTCTGAGGCAGTGAATACAATACGTTAAGGTCTGTTATAACGCTGATTAAACACATAATAAAAGACCCGTAAAATTTAGCAAGACACGGAATCCAACTGAAGTAAAAACCAAGCACCTTAGACTAAACAACCGAATTGAATTGCCCTCCCAAACTGTTTACTGATTAATAATTTATTTAGTAATTTTAAATTTAAGCAGCAGTCTATTGTGTTTCGGGATAATGTACATAGTATAATCATACTTTATTACAACATCGGACAGATCAGCCGAAAAGTTTCTGTCTACATAGTTTATTACTATCTTGCTTTTTCTTTATAGTTACACATAATTTTCTTTTTTATACCAATTAAAATAGAAATATCTAAATAAATTTATAATTTACACTGTATATGAAAAGTATATAAAATATACAAATGACTTTATCAATGTCTATTTCAATTATTGAATGAAAAAATAATAAAAAATACGATCATGTTAGTATGTAAAATCAAGTAAAGTAATGTATAATCCTTAAAGAAATTTTTTAAAAAATTTAAACTTTAAAGTATTTCAAGTTGAAAATTTCATTTTTCATGAACTATCTAGCACATTAAGTAATGATTATGACTTCTACTTATACATAACGTAAACTATGTTCTGATGAATGTCAAGTAGGTATCGGTAAGTCTACAGTTTGTACAATAACTATATAGTTGTCTGTCAAACGTGGCTGACCTAATGTCAACGTCTTTATTTGCTTGTCATTTACGCATTTCTTGCTCTCCCACTCTATTAGTATTGCTCTTTCCATTTGTGTTTATTTTAGCTTTTAAAACGGTGGTGAATTTGTCAGATATGACAAAAGATTGAAAGACATATTTCATTACAAAGTTTGGTTTTTGAGCAAAAAATAATAGCACCATCATGAAAAGCAGGTCAAAATCTATCGATTTTTATTATTTTATTGTGTTTTTTAGGTATTTTCCAATCCGTACGAGGGAGTGAGCACAGTATGCTCGAGCAAAGAATGCGCCTCACAGGTGACGTGGCCCGATCTCGCTGGACCCTCTTATACACAAAAGCTGGAGGCGGGCAAGGAAAGCATGGACTTTGAAATAAGAAAGAAAAGAAAAATAGAAAAAAACTGATTTAGATTTACAAGTATTATGTTCGGTTTAAATGCAAACGTACCATGATATATATGACAAATGGAGGCGGGAAAGGTCATCCTAGAAATAGGCATAAGAAGATTAGAATAAATTTATTTTTTGCACATAACAAAAATATACAAAAGCAGGTGGCCTCAATAATGACTGATCGAAGAATTAACGGACTTATTCAATGAACATAATACAAAATAGTTAAGAAAAATGAAGTTATGCATAAAAAAGTGGAGGATTGGAAAACGATAGGATTTATGAAAAGAACAACGGAGAAACATATACTGGACAAAATCGAAGATAATTCAATAAAGGTAAGGAAGACTTTTGTCAATCAAAATATATGAAAACAAAATATACATTCGGTAATTGACATTTCTATCATCTCCTAAATGTAAAAAAAAAGCAGAGAGAAAAATAAAGCAAAAATAATAAAATATAGGTGAGTTTAGAAGTTATCAAGTGATAAACTCTAGGATCAGCAAAAAAAAGAAATATACAAATCTCACAATGCTATGTATAGAAGAAAAAAAAAAACATCAAATGAATTATGGATAATACTAGTCAGCAATACAAACTCAAAAAAGAATAAAGAGATATGCTGGAGGAAGCTAATTTATATGAAAAAATAAGATATTAATGTAGGTAAATAAGGCACGATAGTAAAGATTTAGAGTAAAGAAATATGTCACGCGGTATAAATTATGAAAATTTATAAAAGTAAAAAGAAATTATAACGAGTTGAATTATGTATAATCAATTACAAAAGTTATTAAATTGAAGATAATGTTTGTACTAATACAAGAGGATAAGAATTTTTAATAGTTATAAAACAAACAAAGTAAATATAGAAGTTTATAAAAATCTACATATGACATAAATAAAAAATAAAATGAACAATTTACATTTATACATATCGAGAAAAATTTAAAAATGATGTATTATTATAAACTCATATCAATTAATAATTTTAAAATGACCAAACATAACAAACAAAGGCTCATAACTATTTCTGTAATAATAATGATTACGTGAATATTGTATATATATACATGTAAATCAAAATTAATCGTAAATACCAATTAAAGTCATTATTAATATCAAATTATTAATAATTATTTGATAAATTAGTAAACTAATTTCGTGTATTGACTATATCAGTTCAAATATTTAGCGAATTTTTAAGAGATCACGTTGGTTATCTATGTTTGCACGCATATATAAGTGTTAAAAAAGAAATATTTTTATTAATTTTTCAGACATGAGAAAATAAATATTGAAATTCGGGGGTTGGCATACAGAGCGAGCGGGGGGGTGAGGTGCCATCCTCCGCCCCCTCTCGCCCCTTTCTCACCCCATCTCTAGAACTTATGAATTTTTCAGGTTTCAAGCAGCCCCTCTCAAAAACGTAGAAAATTTTCAGGTTTTGACCAGTCCCCCTTAAAAATTTGTAATTTTTTCACACTAAAACTATAATCCCGTATCTATAACATAAAAATGTATGATTTATTATCATGTAGTCAAGCAGTTGAATAATCTTAGTCTGATAAATCTCTAAACAATTATCATACAATATGAAATAATATATAAGTTTAAAAAGTTGAGCAATTATTATTTAAATGATTTTTCCACTCCACCTTGTGGTAATTATTCAGGAGCCCTTTTTTATAGTAGCTTCCCCATTTGTCTTTATATCATAATTATTTCACTAGCTTGAATTATATTAAGTTATTGCTCGCAAACGTTACTTCATAGCTTTTTGATATCACTTTAATGATACCAAGATAATGAAGCCTACTCCACTGATTTAATTTGAAAAAAATTTTACACAAATTATATTATAAAGAATAACTAATTATGAATCAAATATCTAGTTACTATCATATAAAAATTTCTTCCCAAACAATATTGTCAATACTATTGTTCTTATTTAAGTGCAATTGTATAAATATATTATTTGGATTTTTACATCTGGACTATGCTACGTATAATTGTCCATGAGAAAATAACAGCTTATTCAAGTGAAGACCTATTTTATCAAAACTCTAACCTTGACATTTATTTTTAGTCGTTGCCAATGCTAATACTATTGGAAATTGATTTCTGTGTAGATCAAAATTTAAAGAAATATTGTTTCCAGAAAAAAATGTTTTTCTAGGTAAAACAACTTTATTTCCAATTTTGTCACCTGTAATAATTTTAATATTAATGTTAAACTTAAATAATTTGGTTATTTTCAATCGCGTGCCATTACAAAGTGCATTATTAATATTATTATTTTCTATTAACGTAACGATTGCTCTTATTTGTAAATTTAGTTTATGCAGGGAAAGATCTTCTCGAATTTTATTTAACACTTTTGTGGGAAAATCAATATAAATATCTTCGTCAGATTTATTAACTCCTTTGTATGTTGCCTCGTCAATACTGTAATACGTTACTTCGTTTCCTTCTAGATGATTTAAATTTTATTATTTTAAAAAATGGTGTATTTATTATCAGTATTTAATATAGCACTATTCATATTTAAATTTTAATTTTTTTCCAATATTTTCGAGCAAACGTCTGTTGTTATCTGGGGTAGGTGCAGGACCGGCGTAGACCCGCTGTGTGTCCCACGTGGGTGCCCGGCTCCATCCCGAGTGAAAGAGTCTGGCTCCCGACGCACAGCGTAAGGTCGCCCGATTGGGAGAGGATACGATGGCTACCCTGGGTGGGCCAGAAACGACCACCGGGGTAGGTAGAGTTTGGTTAACACTGGCCTAATGGTTCCGGATGTAAAGGATGAAGCGTGAGCCGCCCGGGCGCTGGGCCAGAGCCACTCGCGGAGGGTAGAAGGAAAGAAAAATGTAAGAGTAAGAGAGAGAGAGAGAGAGAGAGAGACTTTGAGCTATTTAGAGTTTATTATTATAATTAAATTCACTTACTACTTTACTGCTTTACTGTTAGTTTACGGAGTGATCCGGGTAGTGTATGTGCGGATGTTTGTGAGTGTGTGTGTGTGATGGGCCCAGGCGTGGAATTCTGCAGCGATGGGACGGTGTCGGTTGAGTCAATACTTGGGCTCGGTGACTGGGTGAAGCTTCTCCGAGTGCGGGTGGATCCGGCAGACGAGGGTTCTGGATAGCGGCCGATCTGAGTGCTAGTGGAGGCTTCGGTAGAGGTGTCAGTCCTGCAAGGGTGACTGCTGGGTCGAGACTGGCCGTCCGTGAGTGCGGGGGCCCTTTTATCACCATGGCCCAATAGTGAGATCCGAGAGGGCTCCACTATCACTAGCTGTGTGTGGAGTCAGTTGTTCCTCTCCTCTGTGCGGGGGAGAGTAACGGTACACCGGGAAAAATGGCCGAAAAGGGCCGATTTTCCGAGCGTGCCCATGTGTCCTCTCTTCCGCGTGGAGAAGAGCGACGGGGTTTCCCTCAGAGTCCACTGACCGGAGTTGCGCATAACGGCAAAACCAAGCACATATCGGCCTTGGTGAATGGTGGAGTTGGGCTCAGAAGAGAGACCAGAGTGTAGTATGTATAGGTGTGGATGGTATGCGAGGGCAAACGCCGCTGCGCCTGCCGTTTTACAAAACTAGAAGGGAAGAAATGGCGCAGGTGTACATGAATGCATCAGGGAGAGAGCAGGTTGATGGTTTCCCTTAACGGTTAAATGGCGTCACGCGTGCCGCTGCACACGTGGTTTTACAAAATTTTAGATGACGCGAGCAGCTAAGCAGCTACATGTTGCAAAACTAAACCTAAACTTATTCTAAATTGGTCGATATAAAAAGGATAGAACGCATAACTTAAATTTTAACTTACAGCTAAACAAATGTTAGTAGTTTATTATTGATAATAATGTTAGCGATAGAAGTAATAATAGTGGTAGTGGTAATGTTAGTAATTATTAAGAATAAGAGTAATACAAAAGGGGGTGATGTTAATGGTGATAATGTTAATGCTAGTGCTTATAATTTAAGATAAAATTAAATGAGCGTGTTAATTTTCTTTTAATCTGGCTTAGGCAATAATTAGACGGGAAAGTAAAAATAAGAATAACAAAAGAAGAAAAGGGGGGGGGGGGGTAGTGATTGATACGTGTGGCAACTTCGTTCGCCGCGAATCCGATTCCCCGAGAACAGCAGTGTGGAGAGAGTTGTCAGCTAGAAAGAAAAATTGGAGAAGTAGTCCGGGAGAGTTCAGGAAATTTTCAGTTTAGGAAAAAGGGGGTTGGGATGTAACTGGTGAAAGAAAAGAGTGATGCCACGGACTTGCCCCGGACATAACAACTTCGTTTCCAATATTTAACAATATGTTGGAAAAATTTCCATCAATTAATCAAATATTTGTATTCAAAAGAAAAATTTTAATTAATCTCTACAAATATGACAATTATATTGTTTCTTCAATTATTATGCTTCTATTACTATTTTTGATAACTGGTAAAATTTGACGGGAATCTCCTCCTAATACTATTAATTTTCCTTCAAAACGTTTGTCATCGTTACAAAACTCTCAAAGTTTTGTCAACAATTTCTAATTCTTTTTTTGGTATCATTGACGTTTCGTCCCATGTAATTATATCAACTTCTCTTAATTTTTTCGAACCAAATCAAATTTAAAATATGAACTTTCGATATAATTAAAATCCAACAGCAATTTGAAAGTTATATGACTTGTCATACCTTTTGAAATCAGAATTTATGCAATACCTGTCCACACTATATATTTAATTTTTTGTTTTTTTGAAATAAAATAATAAATAATAGTTTTGTACAAAAATGTTTTTCCAGATAATCCTAGACATTCAATGAAAAAAATCTTATTACTTTTATTCCATATACATCTAAAAATATGATTTGGTGCTTTATTCGATACAGGGTACAAATAAATGAACATTTTATTACTATATTTAATTTCTTTACAATTGTTTTTCACATCTAAAATGAAATTTTCTGGAATGGGTAGATTGGAGTCTTTACAAGACTTATTTTCTGATTTTAAAATACTGTTTGTATGTAAAAAAGCTTGATTTATCTTATTTTTAACGAAATTGTCAGTAAACTTTAATTCATATTGTCTCCATATATCATCACCTTGAATATTTTCTGCAAGTAAAAACAATGCAAAAAAAATTCTTAATTGATTTAGTAGCTCAATAACATTTTCTTCTTCAAAGATGTTTAAAATTTGAAATGTATGTTTAATAAGACCCATACTTATTGCTGTTTCTTTGATACTGCTGAATAATTTTTTTTCGTATGTTTTTAAATCTTGAAATGAAGAAAATTTTTATTTAAATTTAATTTCATTCTTAGAAAAAATCCTTCTTTTTCTTCTGGAGAAAGAACATTTAATCTACCGATTGCATTATGTTTCCTAGAACGTCGTCGTTGTCCACATTGTTTCTTTGCTCTATTAAAAATATAATATTCAGGTATATTTACGTACTTTAAGTTTTCAGCAAAATCATCTATTATATTTAATTCGAACTATTCACCAATAACAATTTTTTTTACATGCTCACATCATGATTGAAAGTATAGGTGGACCACAATACATGCAACAGCATTATCAAGATGCAATGGCAATTATGAGAAAATGTGGTAGACCAGATTTATTTATAACTGTTACATGCACTCCCAAATAGAAAGAAATAAAAAATGTATTGGAAGACTTTCTTAAAAACACTTTACCAAATGACATACAAAATATAAGAGTAAGATTGTTTCATGAAAAGTTACAATTTATAGTTGTATGAACCAAAGTTTTTCCCAGCCTCCCCCTCTCGCTCCCCTCGCTTCGTCTCAGCTCCCTCTTAGCTCCACACAACTTCCCCTCCATCCCCTCCTTGTTTCTTCCACAGCTCCATCCCATAGTCTCATAACGGATTCTACAATTAACACACACACAACCTTATTATACGTTCGTGCATATGAATTATTTCTCCATTTAACATGTTTTAAGATTAGCATTATATTAATCAAGTACAAACCCTAATTGTATATAGTCTAGCAAACTATATCCAAGCAGTGATAAGAAAAGATATCCTAATCAAAAAAAAAAATTTTTTCCTACAAAATATGATTAGCAATATATTTTCGTGTATTATACTTACTATACAGGTGTATTAGTCTTTCAATCATGATGTACATAGACAAGGTTTGCATGATAGCACATGCTTTTGACAAGGGAAAAAACTTAACATATTTTAGGATTGTAGGGCATAAAGCTCCAAATTTGTCAAAAAAAGACACGTGTTTTAATACAGTGTTCTTCTACATGAAAAATAACCAATATTGCTGTACTAAGACAGAAAATAAAGAAAGTGACCGTCAGTGATACAGCCGATGGAGCAGATACTTACCCAGAATCCGTACACTTAAGTTTAATACTAAATTTAGATAAACCAAAACCCATGCACATCAAACCACATCACAAAGATAAAACACCCGATTGCAATGTTTGATAATAAATAATTTATCCACTAATTCAAAATTATTTCAAAGAATAGCATAGCTATAAATCTTTGGCTCTTTCAACCCAAAAACCCCAACATACTTTAACCTAATATTCGAAGGAAAAACAAATATTTAAAGTAAAATATATTTGTTGTTTTTAGCACTTGGGT
>JAPYYV010010324.1:0-11388 GCA_030522625.1 Copidosoma aretas
ATGCTACTTTATGATCGCCGAGCGAGCGGGATACTCGGTACGGATAAGCAGGCTCTTATAAGCACTAGATATTACTAACTCGCTAGTAGTAGCCTCGATGTCAAGCGCTCACCACCTGGCGGCTGGTTGTGGGTATTACGATGCGCGCGCACTTGAATCGGGTGCGAAAGTTTGAATTTTTAATGTAGCGCGAAATTCGAGTACTCGTAGATAAATTTATGTAAAACGATAAAAGAATAATAAAAATGTTTGGAAATATTGTTACGTAAAGCGTAAAAGTAATAATAATGTTTGAAAAAATTATTAAATAGGCCGGTTTATATCAAGTTATACAAAATACATGAATATCGACTAATAGGTCGGTCTACTCCGTTATCGTCGACCGGATCCGTTACGTTATCATAAAATAAAAAAAAGGTATAAATATTCTATTTATAGTCTAATCTTAGTGACTCTAGCATTTTCGTTTATTCTTATAACTTCACTTTGTGCTAACAACTTAAACGTAATAGAAGCCATAAAAAATCTGTAATTAATAGCTTCGACAGCCATTATGTTTGTATTTGCAGAAAATACTTGATAAATCATGCATCATAAGATACATTAACCTATTATGTGAAAAGTTAAGTTAATAAATAATTTCGATTGATTTCTGTAAGTTATCAGACTAGTTAAAGAGTTTTAGATAAACGTACTACTTCATAAACTTATATTATTTTTAGTTACTTCTGGAAATAATTCATTATTATTTATATGAACATTTTGATAATTTTTTTCTTCATAAAAATGTCTATTATAGCTATGATCATATTTTTGCATCCTACCTTTAATTATATATTACTTTCTGTTATAGATTTTTGATAATAATTTTAAAAATATTTTGAACTACATATGTTTGCAGGTAAAATCTTTGGTAAAACATATGTAAAACCAATCAGTTGGCCAAAAAAACAATTTTTTAGTTATAATAGTATAGCATGGCTAATTAAAACTTAGACAAAAACTTAAAGCATAAACGTTTTTCATGAATAATTATTGTACGTCTACTTATCATTTTTATACTTAATACATTTTTATAACAACACAGATCGATAATTTTATGAATGCAATTTCTGAAAAGTGAATTTCACAGCTCTCATTATTAGAATTATTTTTAAGATTTCAACATGTCATCTACCAAGGATAGAAAATGTGTAGATTGTAATTTGCATGTGAAATCAACTGGTTAGCTGAAAAAGAATAATTAGCACAAATGATGGAGCTCATTGTGCATCGGAATTCTTACATAATAAAGTTAGTGTTGGTGATATTTTACGTAAGAAATGTTACAATTCTTTTTGTAATAGTTTAAGTAAAAAGCGCAAAGTAAAAGTTGAACAAGAACCAAACTCTTCTTAATTTTCAAGCCAAGAATTTATTCCGGCGTCTTGACAAAGTTCAGGCGATAATCCATCATTTATATTACGTGAATGTGAAAGTCATGAGGTTGATGTTGTTGAAATATTTTTGAAACGGACGATCACTACGCATAGAACTTGTTTTATTTGTGGCATATCTTCCAACATAAAAAATGTGCCCTTGGAAGCATAATAGCAAGCTTTTACAGAAAAACAAAAATTTATGCCACATGGTGACCATTGCTGCTCAAGGTATTTAATAGAAGAAAAGTTTTTACTAAGGATCTTTTAAAACTGAGCGTGATTTCACATACAAGCACCGTACAAGTACAAGATCTATCAATACTTTTGTAAAGCCTTAGTGTATCATCTGATTCGGAACTTAGAGATAAAATCGGCAATTCCACACTTTCAGATGAACGCATTAAAATTTTTACTAGTTTAACTTGGGAAAATTTAATTTCACACTAGGCGATGATGCCATCTTTGGGAAATTCAGAAAGTCGGACAATCACACAAGCACTTGCCGTATTTTTGTTTAAACACAAATGAAATGATTTCTGCTATTCTTGGCCTTGACCGTCCTCAAAACAGTTTTAGATTTTTCAGCTACTATTTTGAAAGCTTTTAAAATAGATGTTTTACCAACTAGAATTGGATTAGAAGCTGTTAATTGAGAAGATTTATGTACAAATTATGTTACAGACTTTGCCAAGAAATTACACAATATTAATGTAGACCAATTGGTTTTACTCGCCGGTGGTACTTATGTAAGACATCAAAAGCGTGCACATAATGAGTATCAAAGAAAATCGTACTTAAGTGCAAAAAAGGTACCTATTTGTAAGCTTTTTACTATTTTTACTACTGATGGTTTTGTGGTTGATGTCTTAGGACCTTATTATGCAAACGAAAATGATTCTAAGATTTTAAGAAAATCGTTTAATGATGATAGTGGCTTTCAAGACTTATTAAAAGAAAATTATGTTTTTGTTTTGAATCGAGGATTTCATGATGTGGTAAAGAAATTAGAAAGCTAGAGTTTTTATGTACTTATGCATTCTTTAAATGGAAAACGAAAGCAAGTAACAGCAGCAGAAGCAAATCTCTCTTGTTTAGTCACTGTACTTCAATGGATAGTTAAAACAGTACGTGGTTATAGTAAGTCAAAAATTCAACCTGCCTTATCATCGGCCTGACCATCGACTACTTCCTCATGCTGCTGTATACTGTAAAAATAGCTTGTTTTCTAATAAATACATTTGGGAAACGAATTAATACTGTCACTTATACGGATGAAAAAGTTCTTTAAAATCTTGAAAAGTACGACAACGTCAATACTTTAGGTATAGAAGTAGAAAATGGTAGATGGAGCAGAAAAAAATGTTGTTTTCTTAATTTTTTTATTCTGATGTACTAGATTTTCTAGAGATGACGGAGCACGATTTGAAAATATTTTTTACAGGATCATATCAATTATCTCAAGCTATTTCTTATGCAGCAGCGTTGATGAATGATAACGGCAGTATCGATATGAAATATCTTAGAGAGACCAAAGATATCATTAAAATTAAGATAAGAGCTTGACACATAAGTAGTAAAGTATGCTGTTGTTATATTTACTACCGATCAGAATCAATTGGTTTCAGAGGTATTATGCGTCATTACTGTGAATGAGTGAATGGACTAAGAACCATTAGCTGTTGCTGCAATAATTTACTATTTTTCCCATGCACGATAGTTTTCTAAAATTATTCGACCTGCTGGGCATTTAAATAAAATATTTGACAGAAGTCAAACTATTCCTGTAATTAACAAAGACAGCGATGAAAATTGATTGTTTCTATTTTTGATATTGAATTTTATATTTGTAGCAAGACAGTAGCTTTTAATGTTTAAATTTAACCTCGTATAGTAAACAAAATAAAACTTTTCAGCATACAACCAACAAATTACTCTATTTAAAAAAAAAACTTTTGTGTACTTACATCGAGTGTCTGAAAAAAAAACTATTTAAATTTTTTCAACCCTATCCTACTCATAATGGTCAACCTTATTTTATGTAAAAACTGGAAACAATCATAAAAGTTATTTTAAAAATTAAAAATAATACATTTTTCAAATTTTTGTCTGTATGTTGTCGTAAAAATACATAAAAACGCAGCGATTGTAGTTTTTTATTTTTTGGACCTGTTCCACCACTTTTAAAAATCTGAACAAATACATGGTAATTAAAAAAATGTAATTTAAAAACAAAATTTTTTTAGTATACCACTTAAAGATAATTTCTGTGTATTTGATACATATAAATATACTTTAATGAATTTTTAAGATTTTTTTATGCATATGAAGTCGAGAAAATCGAAGAAAATCAAAAAACATACTTTGATTGATCACACCTACCGGGATGGGTATCGAGACCTGAAATTTGGCTTAAAAGCATCTTTTTATAGTACCTGTCGATCATTTAAGTTTAAATTAAAAAATCGCTTGGGGCACTTTTACCCCCTTTATGCGGCCAGACTCTTTACACCTTTCTTCCGTTAACCCCTAGTTTTAATAGCAATATTAGTACTTTAATCATTTTCTACTCTCGGCGGTCGATAACAGATCAGTTATTACTCGATCAGTTATTTCCGCCAGGCATCTACAGATGTCACTTTTTACCAAGTACACAGTAAAAATTAGGGATGAGAACGATGCCGGTCTTTCTTACACAATAAGCTTACTCTCACCGTTTTCGGCCATTATTATTGATTGTGCGTCGATCGTAGCAGTAACGCTCATACTAATAATTTTACTTTCTCAATGTAACTCCCATGTTACATGTTAAGTATGTTCTCATAGTCAATGGATCATAAGATTGCAGTGCTATAAATATTTATTCATATTTTGCTCCAGATTGTTCTTACGTTCAGCTAATTAAATGATCTCCTATAAATTAATAGTATTTAACACGTGTCACAAGCTCCCACCAAGAACAATCATCGTGTTACCTGTATAAATCATTCCAGAAAGTTTTCATACATTTATTAGTTCTCATTTACTATTTATTAGTTTCTTTATTATTTATAATACTTTAATACTCCAATTTGATTTATTCGAGAGTTTGTACAATAAACAATGCCAGCAATACGTGAGGGATCCAATTTGGACCGTCGAACGACTAGATCTAGAGAAATGCGAAATAGAAGAGCCCAGAGAACAGACGAACAAATCCAGCAGGATCGTAAAGTTGTTCGTGTGAACATGGCGCAATTGCGTGAGAGGCACAAGCTGAACAGAATCAACAAAAACAATTAGAACAAAGAAAGCGCGTCGCTTAGTAGTTATCACACGTAGAGCAAATGACCAACAACGTCAAGAAGTACATCGAGCATCTACATCCGATTCATTCTGTCGCCTAGCATTTAACTATGAGCCCGATAATAAATATTACGCTCATACGAAAGTGGAGATTGGTGATATGGACAATGCATGTCCGCATTGTAATGCTATTAAATTCAAAAATAATCCAGCCACTATGTGTTGTGCGCCAGGAAAAGTGCAACTTCCAGAAACTAAAACACCGCCTGAACCATTAAACGGTTTACTTATCGGTACGGATCCAAATTCTAACCTATTCCTGAAGTCAATTCAAATATTTAATTTATTTTTTCAAATAACATCGTTTGGAGCAACAGAAATAGTTAACAATAATGTTACAAATTGTCAATCATTTAATTCAGCATTCAAAATCAAAGGTCATGGTAATCACAAAGTAGACTCATTGCTGCCAATGCCAAAAAAGCCGCATAAATTTTTACAAATTTATTTTATGGTTGGGAAGAACGCTTGATGCTCACTCGCCAATCGATAAGATGCACGTTGTAGCTACAATGATCTCAATTCACCTTTTGCCAGACGCATCGTCGCACAGTGGACTAAAACCCTAAAAAAAGTGCCAAAATTTTTGCTTCCAGCAAATTTTTATCTGATTTAATCAATTTTGGATTTATTTTGTACCTTACGGATTATCCTTCAGGAATGCGTTTCCCTCGGACCTATCACACGCCATTATATACATGTAAATTATGTATATATATATAGCAAAATCTAGTTATCTGTGCTTTCTGAATAAGTCAAACCATTTTTTTAAATCTTTTCCATATCCAATCGGGATAAAAATATGCATATACTAAAGTCCTACATACAATGCAATAAGATATACTTTAAATAATAGTACATCCAATATGGCGTCCAAAACAAAATGGCGGATTACCTTTAACCTTATAAACCCTTCGATATGGGTATCAAATAAAGGGCATGATCTGTAGAATACAACGGAAACTGTCACGTCATTTAAAATCCAATATGTCAGCCCAAACGAAATGGCGGATCAAGTAACGTTCCATAACCTTCTTCTCATGTGTATGAATTGGAAGGGCATAGCCACCATAACATAACTGTCACTGTAAAATTAAAAAAAATTATGTATGACTGACAAATCAAAACGGTAAACTATAATTCTTTTTATAAGCTCCTCAACTTTGTCATTTACGATAAATCCGAAACTAGTGCATAACAAGATGATGTATGACGTAATGTCAAATGTTATATCATGGGCGACACGACATGACGTATTTAATTCATTCCGAGAACCTCTTTTTGATGAAGAATTTATTATTTTAAAAGAACCATTCAACAACTCTCATATATCCAAGGAGAAGTTAAATGTTCGCAGAAAGCTTGCGGACGTGTTTTACGGATTGTCATATATTTTTCTTATTATTTTTCTTTCACGTGAAATGTCGGTATGAATTTTTTAAGTTTATTTTTCGATGTTTGATATAAGTAAGCCCACAATAGTGGTAAGCAGTTGCTTAAATGAGAAAAGCAGTATTTTTAGCCAGCATTCACTCTTTCTTTCTATCCTCTTAAAATTAATGAAGCAATAACAGGGAGCGTTATTAAATTACGAAGTAGAAGCATGTTCAGCGAAACTTTTCTATTATAGTAAATGTTTAGACTTTTTTCACTTTAAAAAATTTTAACCTCCAGACCTCTGACTATACATATACTATTCTTATTTTATAAATATCATGAAACGTAGACAATATTTTAATTTTATTTTAACACTTGCAGCTCGCCATTTCGACTTTGTTATCAATTTTTAACGCTTAGTATCAAGAAAATCTCTTGAATTCTTTTTTATTTTCGTGTTGTAACTATGCTAACAATGGTTATACATATAACTCCGGTTAAATAAGTGAATAAATTTAAAGAACACTTAAATTTGTTTGGCTAAACGTGCTGATTCATTGTCAGTATTACAATTATCAAGCATCTAAGCTTTAAAAGACGCAGAAAATTATCAAAGTTAATTGAGTCTTTTAGTATCTTACTTGTACCGTAAACTTTTAACGCTTATTATTTTGGATGTCTATTATATTTTGGCTCCTTGTGAGAAAAAAATCAACGTATTTTCTGCACAATGTTTTTGTCATTCAGAAAACCTATATTTTTATTTCGAAGGACAAAAATAGTTAAAACTTTGCTTCACAATATGATCATCACTAGAAGTTTAAGTTTTACTCTAGAAAGAGTTAATAAGAATTTCCAAAAAACCTGACTTATGTGGCCCTAATTTTCCTAGACTTGTGTTGATTTTATAAAAGTTCTTAAAATATTGCAAAGGTAAGTGTAAACTAACATTAAATTTTTTTAGAAAAAATGTATTGTTATCTAACAAATAGCCAAATTTTTTTTTATACACATGTTTTACATTTAATTATAAAATTACTATCAGCACGGTACGCGTGAATGCATTATAAAATGTTAAAATAATACTGTCGATTGGTCTTAAATATTAATGATCGATTATACAATAAATTATTCGTATAAATACCGGTTTTACTTTATAATATAAAAATTTTTTTAGTAGAGATAACTAACAAGTAATAAAAAAATTCAATTGTCCGCTAAATAATCACTCGCTCCTACACACTCATCGTGACCAGAACTTATACTTTCTCGTTTCAACAAAGAAAGCATTTCTTTGGTCAAGGTTGTATGTTTCGTTTTCGATTCATCACAGTTCAAAGAAAAATGTGGATCCGAGTTAATCGTAAGTCCGTGAGAGACGTCCGTGTTTGTTGCCACCCTTCAAAAGGTAAACGTAATTATGTAAATATGTTACAAAATGTTTAATTTACTTTAATTATTTAAGTAAATGATTTGTCCTGCAATGAGAAAAAATATGTATTACCTATTATGTTTTCTTGAAAATTTTTCACGAAATGCTTTAATATTCTTATGATTACACTCTTGCGCCTCCTCGAAAAGCATTTCGATGGACAAAAACAACGTCTGCATAATCTTATATCCCTCAATAAGAATTACATGCACGGAACGTAGCATATGGTACCAGGATTATTTTTTAACATATGAATTTGATGTATTCAAGGCATGCTCTCTAAATGCCTCTACATCAACAACATCACTAGAAGAAATAACACCTACACTCACTTTAAAATGATTAAGTACTTCTAAATCGAATCCTGCAGAAAAAAATTCATTTTCCAACTTTCGAATAGATGTCTCGAAAGATTTTAAAGTCACAGGTTATACGCCATTTTTTTTCGACCGCCATATTGGATGTTAAGTGATCTTGCAGTTTTTGTTGTGTTCTACAGGTCATTCTTTTTCATTTGATACCCATATCGAAGGGTTTGTAAAGTTAAAGGTAATCCGCAATTTCGTTTCAGATGCCATATTTGATTTACTATAATTAAAAGTATATCTTATTACAGAGTATCTACTTCGAGCGTGTACAAATCTTAAGCTTGATTAGATATTGGGAACACTAAAAAAGTTGGTATGACTTATTCAGAAAACACAGGTAACCAGATTTTGCTATATATACATACATAATTTACATATATATAACGACTTATGACAGGTCCAAGGGGAACGGATTCTTAAAGGATATTACGTAAGGAACAAAATAATCTCAAAATCGATTGAATAAGATGAAAATTTGCTGGTAGCAAGAATTTTGGCACTTTTTTTAGGGTTTCAGTCCACTGTGCGACGATGCGTCTGGCAAAAGGTGAATTAAGATCATTGTAGCTACAACGTGCATACACTTGATTGGTGAGTGAACTTTTACAGTCCTTACCAACCAATAAAATTATATGCATATATTCTTGAGTATGGTAATAAATACTGGTCCGAATCCATAAGTTGTATTTTCAAAAATGAAAATGGTGGATCAAATATGGAGGCTACAGTTGGTACAATTAACGAATTTTGCAACCAAAAGAGAAGAGTCGTCATGAACCTAAAATTATATGTCGAAAGTGTCCCCTAAAAATTTTTTTGAAGTATCATTGTTAAACGAATACAATTATTTTGTACAATTTACATTTAGGAAGTACTACACAATATTTGTTGGACTTGATGATCTTCCAGAATTTTTTTCGCCAACTACCCGAGATAAACAATAAGTAAAGAAAAAAAAATTTTTTCAATAAAATTGATCATCGAAAATCAACAAAATTGTAATCAAATAATAATTATTCATTCAAAACGAAAATTACTGTTCCAGAGGTAATCAGTGTTTAATAACAAAAATAATTATTAAGAAAACCAAATGTTAAGTAAGTTTTACGGAAAACAGACAATCAAATTCCGAAATATGTGTGATTATATAAAGAACAGTACTTGAATGCACACACACACACACACACACACACACACACACTCGTAATATATAGCTATATTGTTACTTATACATACTTTTTTTCGTATATTTTATCGATTTTTTATATTATTTACAATAACATATTTTAAACCAACAGGAAAATTAAAAAAATCTTTTTTACCAGTATCATCGATTTTTCAATATCAAAGAAATAAATATTAAACAGATAATCAATAAATCAAATCAACTATTTTTCAATGAAGACATATCTCTAACGATAAAAAAATTAACCAAGGCTTATAAAAGTTGACGTAGTGAATCTTAAAATATATAACTGACTTTAAACGTAAGCTCCATACTTAAAAAAGTTTTTTAATCAATTTACTATTATTATACATTCTTTATCGTCAAATATTCTTAAACAACAACAGAATTTCAATAATATAATTTAGCCAAGATTATTGATGATTCGAAATCAATAAAAAGAAAGCGATTCATGCAATCAAAACTTTTTTTTAAGTAGTGATCGGTATCCCAATAGCAAACTAAATTTAAATTTATAAAAATCAGTCAAGGAAATTCGTAAATACAACTGATATTGTACACAAGCCTTCTTACACCTATATTTACACAAAATATCATGTTTTTCAAAAAATTATCTTAATAATCTGTTTCTTGATACATTTATATATTTATTAATTCAATTATTATACATTATCCAAAACCAACGTTGAAAACCAAAGAAAATCACTTTTTACCACAAAATCCTATCTTACAATTAATAAAATCAATGTAACAATAAAAATCAATCGATATAATAGAATTACTTTTGTTCTAGTGGTGATTGGTACCTCCAAACAACTAAGCCAAGATTGATTAAAATCAGTCGAGGAAATGCAAAGATATCAATGAGTACACACACACACACACACACACACACACACTCCGAGGAATGTTTTTGCCAGATTACTCTACATCAATTGTAAACCTCAGAAAACGTTTTTATCACCCGTTATCTCGAAATATATTTTTTCGTCCCTGAAATAGCTTCCTCTGTGAGGAAGCAATAAAAAAATTTAATTACTAGAAGGCCGTGAATTCAATTTTATTGTATTAACTTGCTTACAGTTGATCATTTAATATATTTGTAATTTACTCAAAGAGTGTAAATAACTCACCGATAACATTTGTATTCGCCACTTCATTTCAAATATTATTTTTGACTATGAAAGCAAATAATTTTTTTTTTAATTTGTCCCAAACACAAAAATTATTCAATCATAGTTACTGCATACATAGTTGATGAAGACATTATTTCAATTAATTACTAAAGTAATAAAAACTATTTCTCTGGTACTTCATGGACATGATACTGTTTTTATAATATTTTAATTGAAGACAAACTTAAGTACAAGTTTATACCGAGTACGATCTTTAAACATTAACCAACGCTGTAAATCATATTCATCTTTTGATTTTCCAAAAATGAGGCTTTTTTACGATTTCTACTAGTTTGTGGCATTCTACATAGCTACTTTCTAGAAGGTGTGTAAAAAACGTTTATTGCTTATAGTAAGAAACTTAAAGCATTGTATGAATTGTAGTGGCTGCGACTTCATTCCCCATAAACTTTTTCCTTATCAAACCACTTCACTTCTGCATATTTATTGAAACAAAACTTTCTTATATGTGTATTTAATAGCGTTTTTCTCAAGGAACATATATCTTTGTTATACTTAAAAAATATCTTAAGCTCTTTTTTTTCCATGCTTCTACAAAACTTATATCGAAGTGGAGGAAAGATATCATAAATGTTACGCAATCATACATGAAAACAAACCCCAATGTATTCATTTTTACTAATAAATACTAAATTCCTTGTGTTTAAAATTCATTGAATTTAAGTGATTTGATGCACGTTTGTTCAATCTTATGTAACGATCATACCTGATTGATAATACGTGCAATCTGTGTACTAATTTCTCGTTTGTCTCGTGGCTGAGTAAATGTATATTTAAAACCGGAAAACGTATTTTACTATAAACCAAAATTTTTAATCACTAACAGAACCCGCTTTTCTGTATAAAATTTAATAATTATTATAGTTTTCATTTTGAATTATAATAAAGCAACAATTAATACAAAAAAAAATTTTTTTTTGAATTTTTAACTAAAAACTTTTTTTCTTCAAAAATTTCATCATCTTCTATATTTTGAAGCAAAATATATCATACAAACTGGAAAATTTTTTATCGACAACAACCATACATCCAAAATTTTTTAGAAGTATGGTTGCGCCCCTCCCCG
>JAPYYV010010325.1:0-11387 GCA_030522625.1 Copidosoma aretas
GGGATGATTCTCCCGCGATCGAGAGAAAAGCCACGCGAGCGAGCCGCCCGGGAGGTTGCCGGTAATTATACCGCGCCGGGTGTACGCGCAGTTGCGTTGTGTATATATATACACGCAATGTGCAAGAAGCCGGGGCGAGTAGCGATAATCGACGGGCGAAACGGAGAACGAGGGAACGCGCGAGGATGACGGACCGGTGATGGACGGGAGGCGTTTCACGAGGGCGTTTCCTCGGCCTCCTCCTTCTCCTTCGTTTCGCGCTCGCCGCATGTTGCTGCGGCCCATTCGACTCCTGCCACTTTTATCTTGCGCCCGCTCTCGCTGGGCTTCCCCCGCTTCCTTCTGTGCTGTTCGCAGAATCGTTTCTAGAAATCGTCCGATGGCTCCTCCGGGGTCAGGAGTCGGTGCAGGCTGTTCGTTTGCCCTGTTTTGATTGTTTCATTTCGCGCTCCATGGATGCTCTCTCCCTATCCGCGTGGGTTTTTTGTCCGCGGGTCTGCTGCAAAAATACGTACTCAGAAATCGGTTGTCGGGGAGAACATACCAGCTTTGTACTCTAATTTCGTGGAAATCAATCGTTGCCCAGTGGGTGCAGCAGAAAAAATCCAGAAAATCAAACCAAGCCTTCTTTTTCATCCCCTATAACACGGGGCTCGAGCGATTTAGTTGTTGCCTGTACGTTTGATCCCTCTCTGTTTGCTTTTTTTTCCAGTTGGACAGTTGTTCAGTTTGATTATTACATTCAATACTATTCCACTTGTAGCATGGCAGAGCGAGTCGATGTTACACTCGAAACCGAGCAACGGGACGTCATATGCTCGTACCTAATGTAAAAAAGAAGTTCAATCATCGCGATCGATCATCCCTCGATCGTACGTCGATCCCACTCGTCGCGAGAAAAACATACAAAGCGAGCTGCACACCTCGCCTGCAGAGACAAATTATCAGTGACTTTTCCATGACTTTCGTCTCGAGGAGAGAGATGACTGATGACCAGCCATCTGGAATTCGTTGCTCATTCATGGGAGCAGGGGAGAAAACTTTTCGAGCGCGTCGAGCGATCGGAATTCTCTTTTATTCGGCCAAAAAAAAAGAAAGAAAAAACGAATCGAACGGGCCGGCAGGAATGTTGGATAATTGAGTGCCCGCCGCCTCGCCGATGACGATCTCGGCAATGAAGCGCGCGTAAAAGTCCGTCGGGCGCGTTAAACGTAATCTCCATCCGTGTTTGAATGCAACTCTCGGATCGATGATGTTGCGCAACGGATGTCTCTCGCGACCGTTTGCCCGATACAACTGCATATAGGGTTGGCCCGTCAGCTTTTTCCCCGAAGGGGCCAAAAATAACGGCAACGATAGAGTTGATTGAAATTTTCCCCCGCGAGCTTTGACAAACGTCGACGCATCATACATATATTTCCGGCTTCTCCCCGCGAAGATTTCACTTTTCGCGGCAGATTTCCTCTCTCGCGCGCGCGGGCCCGATATATTTATCGCCGGGACGAAAGAGTGAGGTTATGCCGCAGCAGCGGCCTTACAAATTGTTTCTTCGATCAGGCGGCGAAAAATTTACTCGCACAATCAAACCCGGATTCCGCTTCGCGATAAACCACCGGCGCGCGATTGCAACGGCTCGTCCCGGCGGGGATCGGAGAAAAACGAGCGGCCGAGAGGAAAGACGCGCGGGAGCGCGAGGAACCCCCCGGTAAGTACGCCTCGGCTCGGGACGGGCGATAAATTTTTCGCCGAATGCAAAAAGTCGGCTCGTGCGTCGCTCGGGCATCACTTTTCGATTGTCCCGCCGAGGGGGGGGGGCATGCGCGGACCGGCTCCCCGCTGTCAGCGGAGTATACGCGGGCCTGTCCCTCCTCCCCCCCCCCCCTCGTTTTCTCCCTTTTCCGCTGCACGGGGTCCGAAATAATTTATGGCCCGGCCAGATCTGCATCGTAATTGATATTATCCGCCGCGGTTTCGCGCTCCGTGGCGCTTTCGCCGAACGGGAGAGGCTGGAGGGGTGTCGAAAGAGTTTGGGGACTCTTCGTCCTGCGGCGCGGATTCGTTGTTTTTGGGTTTTTCGCGGCTCTCGTATCACGGTGAAACATTTGATTTCTGAATCTATTTCACTCGTATTCAAACCTATAGCATACGGTGCAAAGAGCAGAAAAGTTTTCGTTACATAACAATTAAATAGAAAGATTAACTAAATCGTTAAGGTTTTTTTTTTATAACCGATTGTGAAGAAGTGTTTCCTGGTCGATTGAATTCCACGAAAAATAGTGTAAGCGAGTTTCCGATTGTTTTTACTGGCAGAAAGCGTGTTTAAAGCACTCATAAGACGTATTATTTTTTTCAAAACTTATTTTCATTCGTGTCACCATGATTTTCTTTCCAAACTATTGATGAAGTATTACCTAATACAATAAAGGTTCCTCCCGAAAACGGAATCACTCGATATCTGTATATTTATTTTATTCATGAATGACGAAAAAAGAAATAATCAAACAAGCCCATCAACCGAACGAGATTGTCAATTTCTTTCATTAGTCCCAAATTTTATTTTTCTATCTCTCTGTAACCCACGACCTGGATGAAAAAACATCGCCACACATGCGCGTGCACGCACACAACAGGCGCTTGGAAAAATTCTGTAGCCCACGCGGGAGCAGAATGATCAAGAGAACGGGCGAACGAGCGGAGGAGAGGAAAAAAAACTCGCGCACCTCGTAAACACAATTATCCGTAGAAATGCCCGACTCGGCCCGCTACGCGTGAGCGCAGGGCCCGTTACTTTATACGTCTCCATGTAAATGAGTCCCTCGTCCTGGCGTGTATCGTTCGCAGTTAATAAGACCGAAGAAAATCGCGTCCGCGCGCGCGCAATCCAGCGCAGAGAGCACATACACGGGACACGGCAGAATTATCGCGACAATTATTAATGCGAGCGAGGAGGCCCCCCTTCGATTCCCGGCCACGTATCTCGAATTTTACGCGCCTCGGGCGGCGCGAACAGTACACGGCGCGAGGCCTCTCCCGCTCCCTGTATCCTACTATCGGCCCGCGCTTGTTCGCTTTTTCGCCGCCGAAAGGGACCGAGCAGGACGAAAATGAAAAAAAATTCAACACGAAAGGAGCAACCTCCGCTCTCGCTGTTGCGGCCCGAGCGGTATAATTAAAATACAGCCGAGTCTCGTATTCCTCCTCGCGCGGGGTGTATCCTTCTTTCGTCATTTTTTACGTGCTCCTTTTCTGATAATTAGTACCGAGACTGGGCCCCGCTGCCATCAGGTGAGTTCTCGTGTACGTGCCACACAGGGTTGGCCGGAGCTTTTCTCGATATTTCGGACGGTGTTTGAATTTTCTAATCCACTGCGACTTTTTTTTCAGGATCTTACAAAACACGTTGAGCTTTTATCTGGGTGACAAATATTGCGTCGTGAAAATCGTGTACCTCGAAAAAAAGAAATAAAAAACAAGGGGGAGGCAAGAGTAAGGTACACCCTCGGGATGACCGTAAGCGCAGCAGGACTAATATCCGCGCGGGCATTCGAATGATAAACGCCCGTGTAATGAGATCGTTATCGCCGCGGCTCGCGATACGCGATAGTGCAGCATCGCCGGTGATGAGAAAGGGGGGGAAAGCTATCATATCTCCCGTAAGCAACTCGAGGCGCGCTTGCATATGTATACGCGGGGAGCTCGATTCTTCTTCCTCCTTTTTTTCGAACCCCCGCACTTTCAGCGGGTAGATTTTTTTCGGCCGTATCGAGATCGGATCGTTTTCAGCGCTTCCTCGGTCTCTCTGTGTGTATACCTTACATCAGAACCGAGCTTCGCAACTTTTCATGCATACTAGTGGAAATCTGGCCAACGTTGCACTCGTTGTTAATTTTTTTTTTTTCTTTTCCGAAAGCCCGACTCCCAGCAACGACGAAGGGCTGCCCGTATGGAAAGCAGGATATCGTGCGTGATGCAGCGCGAATCGCATCAACATTACCATTCCCGCCACACATGCACCCATACATATACATGCACGAAGGGCGGCTGATTGCAAATTACTGCGCGCAGCCCGTCGTTTCCCGGCGGCAGATAATTAATATTCATTGTGTATTAACAAAGCCAGCGCATACATTATAACGGGGATGCGGCGGTGGAGGCAAGTGTGCGCTCGTCAGGCGGACGGGAGAACAGGACCAGCAGCGAGCTCGCGGAGCTGGTAAGTAAAATGCAAGCCGTCCGAGCGCTTCTCAAGGTTCGCCGGTTCGCCGCGAGATGTAGCTGAGGGTACGTTTTGCGGGCGAGTCGTTATGCACGCATGTCTGTTGATGCTTGCGAGTAAAATAAGGTGCAAGTTCGGATTTTGGGTGTGCGAAAAGGTACGAGTTAAAATTTTGATGCAAGCTCGAGCTTTTATAGTGACAGTTCTGCTGTGGACAATAATATGAACATTATAATCACTCTCTAGTTATTCCAAGGTTCATTGTGCTACCGAGTGTGCTATTCTGTATGAAACTCAAACGAAGTTTATGCTTACTCATTTTTTAGACTACTAGCAGTTACTGGAATCTTGACAGAACCTGGACCTTCTCCCGCACTTACAATCAGACAGATTCCTCCTTTTCTTTTTTTTTCAACTTGGGCTAATTGTGCGATTCGATTAATAATATGTTTTCAAATCACAAGAGGCTGAATTTGTGCTTGGATTAAATTTTCAAATATAAATACAGCAAAGTTATTACGAAATACACAACATTTATATTTTTTTCAAAAATGTATGTCCATTTCTTAACATTCGTACAAAGTGCTTCATCATTTTTCATTATTTCGTGTTATTGAGCAAACATCAAAATAATTGTTCTTCCCCAAAAGTGTACTGAAAAGTTTTATCTGCAAAAGAGCTTCAACTGACACTGACAGGAAGTGAAAATTTCACCCCTTGGATGAAGCTCCACGAAGCGCAGAGATTTTTATTACTGCTCTAGTGGTGTCTAAAAATCCAAAGAACACGAACGATCGAATCACCGCATGCATAGGGCGCATATGATACAAGCAGTGAAACCTCGCGTAGCTTTCGCAGCTCGTGATTTCCGGGCCCCCGCGATTCAATCAAAACTTTTATTTCCATGCTCGCCTCCCCGTATCAGCCCCCCGATCGCAGTATTACACGAGGAATCGGGTATAATAAAAAGTTTCGAGTAGCCCTCACTTCTGCTACTCCTGGGCACCAGTGCGCGCAACACAGCATATATATGGGGGAGCATACAGTACGCGGCACATCATCTTCGAGTAGAGGTAGGCAGCGTCTGTTTACCCGGGGCCAAGACACGGCCATTTCATTTTTGATGCCGTAAAGAGGCTGGTTTATCGCCGCGTTTAGGGATTATTGTACCATAAAAGGCTGGTAGTCTTCTGCCGCTCGGCTCTCTCCAGCTAGGCTGGGCCGCCCGGGACGGAGGAAGAAAGTCGGAAGGATGGAGTCGAGCAGCGCGTCAGGACTTTATGACTCGTAAAAGCTGGAAACACCTCGCGCTACTGCCTCCAGATGTACATACGCACCTACGTTATTGTATACCAGTGCGTATACTTCTGGCGTTGAACTTGCCTCTCGGGCCCCGGCTGATGTTTCTTTTGTTTTTTCGATTTCGATCAGCGTATTATTTTCGCACCTTCTCAGCACACTCGTGCGTGCAATATTTGTAACAGCAAAACAAAAAAATATCCAGTTTACCTGAAACAGCAGTGATTGCAATTTAAAAAGGCAAGAAAGAAGCACATTTATACTCACTCGCACATATACACAGACCCGAACGAAGGCCGTGGCTCGTTCGGGGGGCAGCGGGCGATACGCCGGGCGATAGCGTTTATCAGCGGGAGAAGCCGAGCGGGCAAACTTCCTTTCGGACCCGCGGCCGGAAGTCCCATTGTAAATCTCTGGAAAAACAGGAGGGCCTCCCCCGGCACTCGCGAGGCTCAAATATTTAGATTAGCTCGTGCCTTTCTCACGGCGCTCACCTGCACACAGGAGGATGGTTTCTGAGGTAGTTGCTCCTGCAAAAATCTAGGTTTACGGCCGCCTTCCTTGCGCGTATGTTTGTCCGCGTCTTTGCGCGCGTTTCAGTAATACGCTTGCGGTGTTTTCGGAAAATAATTTTGGAAAAACCTAGGAGAATTAACGAAGGGTACATCGGATGTTTTTATGTTTGCTCGGGATGAATTGCGACGGAATGAATTATTTTCGCTGAGGAAATTGGGGAAAACCCCGATTCGATGAGTTATACCGATATTTTTTCCCTGTGCAGTACAAATGGGGAAGAAATTCGTACGTGTGTGTGTGTGCGAGCGTACGTGCGAGAAGCGGGAGAAGAGAGCGGAGATAGGAGGGCGAGTCGGATGTCGTGTGCTGGACATAATTTCCGTCCGACGAGATCGGAATTGCTAATGACGTCAGCGCCCGCAGCCTCCGTCGACGGATCACGTGGGTACAACTGCTGAGCTTTGCGGCGACGTCGAAGCCGTTTCCAGCTTGTGTAGTGAACTACGCCCTACGAATCTATTTTGTTTCTTCTGCTGATGGAAAAAAAAAAAAAAATTAGATAGATTTTCCCAAAAAGGTGTATGATTGATGTGAAATTGCATTTTTATGAAAACCCGAATCCGGACGTTTTCGCTTGCTTCAGTTACGATTTCATTTCGAAAAGCCGAAATTACGCAGGCAGCGGCGAATTTTCGCGTTCTTTACAGTCCCCCCGCTGACGAGGAGGACGCCCCGGTGAATATCAACCGGGAACAACTGTAATCTCGCGCTCTCATTTCTTTCCCTTCCGCTCGTATAGCGTCACGCGGCACGTCACTGCACCACGAGCTGACGAGATTTTTCATTAGCCACGCATTCCCCCTCTGAAAAGCGTCCCCCACGAGTGCGCGATTTTAATTACCGATCGCAAGCTCGTATGCACCCTTCGGTATTAGAGCTCGCGGGATGATGGTTTCAAATACCGGGTGCTCCAAAAAATAGTTTTCTGCCGAATGTTGATCCAATGAGTAAGTACTTTCAAAGATTTCGTCAATGGAGAATAAAAAAAAATTTGTCTGTTACAGAGCACCAAAGCGCAATTGTAAAACACCCTGTACTCTTAAAAATGGTTTCATGCGATCCTCTACGATGAATTTCAAAGTAAAAAGAATATTCCATCGATCCAAAACCACGCGTATATAGGTTAATTCAGACGAAGCAAGATTTGCGAAAGCATTTTCCGGCGACTCAAACATTCACGCAAACCACTGCCTTCGGCACTTTGCGCTCGGGGTTCACATAATGTACATATATACATGTACGTAAAGAACGCGCTGGGCCGTTGGCGCGTTAGCATTTCCCATCCACGGGTATGTGTATGAAATGCGGATGCGCCGGGCTGCCATTCATAAGGGCTGACAGGCCGCGAGTGACGTCTTCGTCGGGCGTCGGTTTTTTTCCCGCCTCCCCCGGAACCGTATGTGCGTATATGAGTCTCCCTCTCGGGTAGCTCTCGCGTGTGCGGTTCGAGTGGGTGCGAGGGGGTCTTGGTTTTCAAGGGCGATTTTTCGGCCCCGTGCGCAGTTTCCGTGACTGACGAGGGTCGCTGCGGGGAGCCGGGTATATTATTCCCCATACCATCGGTGCTCGGATTCACCGGCTAGAATTTAATGAGATGTTCCCCGCGTGTGATTCGTTCAACGAAATAGAGGACTTTTTGGGTTATTTTTCGTACCAAAGGGGTGCTATATAAAAGTTTAAGGTATTTTATCGTTGCTTGCGATTGTTTTTTTTCCTCAAACGGAAGAACAGTGGTGACTGGTGACGATACGAATTTAGGGATGAAATCAATCTAAATCAGTAAAACTTTTGTTGTATGAAACGTAATAAAAGTGGGTAATTATTTTAATGAAAATGACTGAATCAGAAGTGCGAAAGAGTGAGACGAAGCGTCATTTCAATTCACTCAATACAGTACCTACTTATCCATCTACTCGTGCGAACATACCGTTTCTGGCAGAATCATGACGTTCAGTATCATTTCAAATTCGAGACACCGATCTCTTCCCCCGAGCCATCGACGCACCCGAAGCGCAAATACGTCCTCGTTCCGAACGTATACGTGTTTTTTAAAACTCGAAAAACGCCTCATCCGCCGAACAAACCGTAAACTCTGAAGCGCTCATCGCGCCACGATCGAATCCCCTCCCCCCGGACGGAAGTCCAGCCGAAAAGTTCGGCTCCACTGCATTTCGGTTTCCGCGTCTGTAGTCGCAGGGGTAGAATAACGGACCACCAGCAGCAGCATCAGCAGACCGGACCACCCCCACCCACCTCTGGGGGTACCCAAGAAAATACTTAAAAAGCGATAAAAAAGAGAGGCGAGGAGGCGCAAACATCCTAAATTTCGCCGAGCCGCGCTCCAGTCGAGGAGAAAGCTGCCGGCCCTAATGGCTCGGGGGCGGGGGGATGCTCCGCCGGGGGTTTTGCACTCAGACGATGCGGTTTCTTGGGTTCGGCTCAGCACGGGGGACGGCGGCGCGGACTTTTCGGGGGAGAGCAAAGGGGGCGTCACGCCGAGTGAAGACGGACGTCGCGGCGCTGCCATAAATCCACGGCGAGTCCTGCCCCCTCCCTCTAAGAAGAGCACCGTACGTACACCCCCTTGGCGCGGGGTCGGTGCAGGTCGTGGTGGCCGCGGCGGCACCAACTGCGCGCGAACAGACCCCCCCCCCCCTTCGGCGACAAGTTTGATTACGGCGAGCTACAGCTGTAAGGACCGCCATGTGCCGTGTAATGTGTACTTACTACTTGTGTACATCGATGATTTTGCCCTGGAAGTATATGCGTACAAATCGGACCGTACGGCGGAGAATCAGGCTCACGCGTCAGTAGTAACGGACAGGAGTCGTCGGACACGGTTTTTCTGTACTCTTTAAGCACCACCGGATATATATATAGGCACTTTACTCGGAGCCAACCAATAGAGAAGCATTACCCGACAACCATCTCATTACGATTCTCCCAAGGAGGAGGAGGAGGGAAAAATTCAATCCGACCGGCAGCGGCAGTTGAAAAAGAGCCGATCTCGGCTGCTGTTAACTCCCCCCCGACTGCATAATCAATCCAGCAATATCCGTGCAAAATTCAATCGATCGCAGCAGTAGTCGGCAGCGTCGTCGTCGATCGGGCTAATCCCGCGCTGAGCCCTCTCCGCTACCCTCATCTGGCTCAGCCCCCCCCCCTCGAGAGAGAAAATGAGCTTTCCCCCGACGTTATCACCGGTGGGACGAGAGACGCGTAGGGGGGGGGGGGGGCTTAATGGGCCGGGAGATTCCCGCGTATTTCAGGCCCTCACCTTTCGCGCGCGCCCCCGGCGAAGGTAAGGCGTCCCTCCTCCGCTTATCCAAACTGGTGTATACGTATATATGCGCGTCTCCTCGGCCCCGGCGCAGCGGTATCCGGACTTATGATGGAAACAATTTAGGGGCTTTAGCCGCCCGGTAGCTGCGGAGGGCACACGTGCGACCCGAGAGTGTGAGAAAAGGTGCGCGGGGGAGGGGGGGGGGGGCGCTAAGCCGCAATAAGTCGAGGGATGAGCGCGAGATGTGGCCGAATCGTAGCTCCGCATACTGATACCGCGCCGGGCTGGCCTCTCCCTCCCTCTCCGGTGCCCCCCGACTTTTCTTCCTTTTATCTCGCGCGCCTCGGCGCCATATTGCGGGGGGCCGCGAGTGCCGGACGGAGATATTGCTCCCGCGCGCGCGGAGGCTCTTTTCTCAACGCGGCGAGGTGCTGCTGTTTGCTGCACGGTGGGTGGGGGTCTCGCTCGGTTTTTTTTCGTCAGAACCGAAAGCAGAGGACGGGCGTGTTGTAATACTGCACGGAGTACCGGCACATCTGGTGCCGTACGGCAGACGCACGGAGAGGCGGAGGAAGGAGGTAAGGGCCGATTACGTATTTACTCGGGAGCGCGGCAGCCGGGGCGGAGCAGCGGAGAGAAAACAGCCCGGGGGGGTGGAAAATTCGCTTGGCGTGCTCCCGCGGCGGTGGCGTAGAGACGCTGGGGCGGCATCGTGTCCTCCTCCTCCCTGTGACCGTTTGAATTATGCATGGACATGGCTACAGCGCGGGTACCTGGTGCAGCCTCGTGTAGCCCGTGTGCACGCGCGCGTTGTACCGTCTGCCAGGCTCCGTTGTATCACACGGGCGTCTACCACGCAGCCTGATTTCCGAGGGATCGCTGACGCCACTGTGCTCCACCCATCACCCGCACCGCCGCGGCGCGACGAAGGTTCTTGAGAATTTGCCGCTGGTTTGGGGGACGCTGGCTTTTTTTCCCCCCCCCCTCAAAAAGCCCGGAAAATTTAAATGCAAGAGATGCTGCAGCGCTGGAAATGCGGCAGAGTGTGCAGCCGATTGTCAAAAGAAATGGAGCGCGAAATTCGCAAAACATCACGGGAAACGGAGGGAGGGTTGGGGGAAAAAGCAGCGGAGGCTGGCTGGCAGGGAGGAGGAGGAGATAGCGACCCTAATTACCCCTGGAGCAGCTCGATAGGGGATGGGGGGGGGGAGAGAGAGAGGAAAAAAACGAATTAGAGAAAAGAACGGCGGGGGGGGGAGCTGCTCGTGACAGCCGGCTAATCGGGGTGTTTAAGAGTATACACTGATCGCCGCTGCCTCGTTAAAACGGGGGCGGCTCTGGGTGCGTGGGGGGAAAAGGGTCCACGGGCGCGGCTCCTTATTCTTTTTTCCCTGGCGCGATAATGGCCCCGAAAGGATGGAAAAAACGGGAGCGAAAAAGCATGTCAGACGACTGGCCTCTCTCTCTCTCTCTCTCTCCCTTGAGCGCGGACGCCCCGTGATTTAGTGCTGGCGTTGCTCTTTTTGCATATCAATTGCTCGAGTGTATTTTTGTTGGATGGAGATTTCCTTGATCGGGATTTATGTATTTTTCTGCCGACTGCACGACATGGCTGTAATGGCGTTTGTCTATTCTACTTTTGCAACTGTGTAATATACATTTATCCGGATGAAATATACATTTATTGCGTTGTGCTCACCGAAACAGGGTCTACATGTTTTTCTTTGGTGGAAAAAAAGAGAGAAAGAAGAAAAAAATAATAGCCCCTCCATTTTCCCATTTCCTCATTATCTTTTGTCCGTCTCTGGCTGGCACCTACTCAAGATCGCCGAGCAACGATCTCGATAATTTATTTATTTAGACGGCGGGCGCAGACGGGAAAGGAGGGAGAAAAAGTAATCAAGGCCGCGCTAATGGCCCCTTCCCCCCCCCCCTCTCTTCATCTGCCTCGCAGACCAGCGGAAAAACGAGAATGAAAAGTTTTTCCCTTCTTTCTCTGCCCCCCCCCCCCTC